>PVIH01011849.1:28987-67021 GCA_004025045.1 Sigmodon hispidus | reverse complement strand
ATGGAAAAAAAAAAAAATTCAGAGGGAAAGATGAACACAAAGAAAATATAGGTGTAGCAATCTTATTTGTATGTCTACCCTTGATAAGCCATGCTTATCATTCTTATCCTCTATATAGTTATTGTTAACTCTTCCACATTTTAAATTCTTTTTACTGTGTGTTTTTTTTTTAATAAATACAAAATAAAGGAAAAAAAAATTACAATAGGGAATACAAGTTAAGACAATAAAATGCAAAGTTTCATCCATAACAATGGCAAATGCAATAAAAAAAAATTACCTGTAATACTAGTACTCAAAAGGTTGAAGCAAAAGATTAGAAGTTTGATTCCAACCTGGGCTACATTAGTGAGACTCCAAAGCCCCACAGAAACAAAACAAAGCTGGTAATTTCGCATATAGGAATGTAAAGATTCTGACAGTGGATTGGAGAATAGATTTTTCTAGTGGGGAATTATTAAAAATGATTGTAATGTTTGGTACAAAAACCCTCTTCTAGGAATTTACTGTAAGAAAACAATCAAAGATGTAAAAAAAAAAACAAAAAAAAAAATAAGATAATAACATTTTTAATGTAAAAGACAGTTTTTATTACTTGTATTACTACAAACATAACTAGTTTTTAAATATTAGCAAAATTATAAAAGGTAGTCTTTTATCATCATTACAATAAATGCTTTCATTTAGATGTGTTTTCACTCTGTTATCAGCCTCTTGTGCAAGCCTAATCTGAAGACAATGGTTTCTTCTATATTCTTGCTATATAAGCTTATTCCTTCAAATGGATCATATTTTCAGATTGGCATTGAATATAAGGCTCAAATGGAAGAAACAGACAATGTCTAATAGTCAGATTCATAGTACCCTTTTCAATAAGCCTGCTGAGAAGGCTTCTCTATGAATTTGTTTGACCAGAATTCCCCCAAGAGAGATTCATAATAGCTATGAAGATATGGGAAGGGGGTGAGGTAAAAATTACTAGTTTGTTTAAAAGTGCTAAGGGATGCAAGGGGTGTCAATGATTTGAGTCTCATAATAACATTTGATATATTATGGAATTTTGATTTGCTGATCTAACTGAAGAGCAGTAGATCATGTCAAAACCAGAAACTAAATCAGAACAAAGAAATGTAAGGGATATAGGTTAACTAGATAAATGCCTAAGAATGTGATATAAGTCAGGAAACCTGCTGGGGTTTAAGTGAGAATGGCTCCAATTGGCTCTTGTATTTGAACACTTAGTTCCCATTCTCTGGTACTGTTTAGTGGGTATTAGGTGTGGCCTTGTCAAAAGGCACATGTCACTGGAGGCAGTCTTTGAAAGTTCAGAGACACAAACCATTCTCATTGGCTCTCTCTGTTTTCTGCTTACATTTTATTTTATTTTTTACTAATACCTTTATTTTAAAACCTGGACACACTTCATGACTTCTAAACCCTTTGCATTTTAGCAATATATGTATGTACCTGTCTGGAGAGACAATAGCAGTTCTTTCTCTTTCTTTTTTGAAATTCTTTTTTTCATGTTATGAATAAAGTCATATTTTTTATCCATGGATATCCTTGTTCAAGTTCCCTTCCTCCTCCCACCCCTTCCAGTCACTCTTTCTTCTCCCTATCACTTTATCTCCTCCCCAGCAAGGGCAGGAGGTTCCAAGGTCCCAATATGGCTTAGTTCAGCATCCACTTCTGGCAGATCTGCTTTCCTCACCCCAACACCAAGACTGGGTCAGCTATTCCACTGGAAGGTATAGGCTCCAAGGTGCTGGTCCAAGGTGTTTCAGATCCCATGCTATTCAGTGTTTGTGGTTTGCAGCTTGGACATGCTTTGCTTTTTGCTTTTTTTGTTTAGAGTTCACTAATGAGTGAGCACATCCTTGCTTATCTTTCTGGATTTGTGATGCCTCACTCAGTAGGATATCCTCCAAATCCTTCCATTTGCCTGCAAATTTTAGGATATCATTTTTTTCTTACTGCTGTAGTAATACTCTGTTGTGCAGATGTACCACAGTTTGTTAATCTATTCTTCAGTTGAGGGGCATCTAGATTGTTCTCGGGTTCTTCCTATTATGAATAATGCTGCTATGAACATAGTTTTATGATGTGAGCCCACAGCTTCTTCTCTAACCACTTGCCTGATCCCTGCTGTCTGCTGTGGTGTTCTCTGCTCATAACAAAACTCTTACCTTACTTTAATTATGAGCCCAAATAAATGATGTAATCTATATGTTGCCTTGATCATGATGTTCTAACCACAGATACAGAAATGTAGCTAGTACAGAAATTAGTAACAGACAGTGGGTTCTTGCTTTGAAGACTGACTTTGCTGTATTTTGAAAAAATGTGGAAGACTTTGGGACTTTGAACTATAAAAGCAATTGAATGTCATAAGAAAAGATTAAAGGACTATTTTAGAAGGAACCTGGAGACAGTGTTGGGAGCAGTGCAGATTGAGTAAGACTTTTGCAGGGAGCAGTGTTAAATATTGGGGTACAGACCGTTCCTGTAATATATTGGCAAATATTATTTTCTTGTTTGAGTTTGCCTGATTTTAAATTTAGAAGTAATGGACTGATGTCTTTGGCAGAGGGAGTTTCAAAGAACGCAATATTAAACTTATAGGATGGATATGAATAATTAATGATCAAGGACTTCAATTAAAAGAAAACTAGATCAGAAAGAAATTCAAATTTTGTAGTGGAGCAGAAAAGGATACTGGCAAGTTTAATGTTATACTTTCATCAAGGCTTTTGGTGGAAGAGAGATTTTAACTGTTAGAATTTAGCCCCATTAGATGTAATCTGCTACTAGACTGGGAGCTCGACCCAGTGCTTAGCTGTGGATCACTGCACCTGCTTCCATCATTTGTTGAATAAAGGTTCTATAACAACAGTTAGGGTGGTCATCAAGTTGATTAATGGGGAATAGCAGTGTAGGTACCCTCTCCACTATTGCTTGGAGTCTTACCCGGGGTCATGGTTGTGGGTCCTCGGGTATTTCCCTAGCACTAGGTTTCTCTCTAACAATGGCTCTCTCTAACAAGATAGCTACTTCATTGTTCTCCCTCTCTGTCTCTCAGTCAACTCAAACATCCCATTCCCTCATGTTTTTTTCTACCTTTCCTTACCTCCCCCATTCCACTATGGTCCCAATTTGCTCAGATCTTATTTATTTCCCCTTCCCAAGGGGATCCATAAATGTCTCTTAGGTTCCTCCTTGTTACATAGCTGCTCAGAGATTGTAGATTGTACCCTGATTTTTCCTTTGCTTTATGACTAAAATCTACTTATGAGTGAGTACATACCATGTTTATCTTCTTAGGTTTTTTACTTCACTTCAGGATGACATAATCCTTGTAACTGACCATTATGCTGTCATGTGTGTTAGATTTTCTGAAACACAATCTCATAGCAAAATCCTCAGTTCTCTGACTCTTATAAACTTTCTGTCCTCTCTTTCATAATGTACCTTGAACACTATGTGTGGAAGTGTTTTGTAAGTACATTGACCAAGATTCACTTCTACAACTACATATTTTGATTGTGGTTTTCTGTAGTAGTCTACTTTTGAATGGAGATATTTCATTAATTGGTGGTTAAAAAAAAAGTGTGTTTTAAAATATTCTCCTCCCCATTTATCTCTCCTACCCACCACACACTTCTCCTGTGTAATGGGTTCTCCTCCTGTGGTTTTCTTTTCACTTTTGTGTCATGCAAATCCATTCTGTTGTGCAAATGTATTATGTTCTCGTTATCTATTTTCTATACATTTATGTTTTTCATACTTTCTGTCTATGATGAATAGAGTAGTGATAAATATGAATGTATAGTTTTGCAGCAGAATATAAAAGCTTTTAAACATATGCTCATGGGGTTGCTATCTGGGGAATCTGATAATTCTCTTTTTAATTTTTTGAGAAACCTCCATACCAATTTCCATAATGTCTGTACTAATTTGTAGTCTCACCAGCAGAAAATCAGAATTTTATTTTCCTACAAAGTCACAAGCTATAATCAATAAATCTGATTCAAATTCAGGTCATTTATAAATAAATACTTTAAATGGATAAAAATAAGGACAGTAATGCTTTGTATTTCAACCATTTGAAATATCTTTCCATTTTTTTCATACCAAAGAAAGAGCGAGCATAAAAAATATTTCCATAGTTTTCCAATGATAAAGAAACATGCTGATTATGTTTTTCATATGTTCGAACTTCTGTTAATTGTTTATAAATTCTTTCTAATATTTAATAAACACTTTCGCATCTTTGGTTTCATCATATATTTTTTATTGTAAGATATCCTCCTGACCAAAATATCACAAACCCAGAAAGATAAGCAGGAATGTACTCACTCATTAGTGGACTCTAAACAAAAACAAAGAATTTCCAAGCTGCAAACCACAACCACTGAAAAGCATGGGATCTGAAGCAACTTGGAATGCATTCCCTCCAAAGGAACACCTGAGCCAGTCTTGATGCTAGAATGAGGAAAGCATATTTATCTAGAGTGGATGTGGAACTACGCTGGGAGGAGATAAGGGTAATTGTGGTCTCATAAAAAGTGTTTGGCAATATTCCTTCAATTTCTACTGTGTGAAACAGTTTGAGGAGTATTGGTAATATAATTCTACAAAAAGCATTCTACAGATTCAATGCACTTCCCATCAAAATCACAACACAATATTTGCAGAACTCGAAAGAACAATACTCAATTTCATTTGGGATGACAATAAAGCCAGGATTGCCAAAACAACTTTTCTCTACAAAAGAACCTCAGCAGGCATCACCATCTCTGAGTTCTAGTTATACTATAAAGCTGCAATAATAAAAACAGCCTGGTACTGGCATAAAAACAGACTTGCAGATCAATGGAATAAAAATGAAGATCCCAACATAAACCCAAAAACTTATGAACACCTGATCTTTGACAAAGAGTTCCAAAATACTCAGTGAAAAAGATAGTGTCTTTAAGAAATGTTGATGGCATATATGGATGGTAGTGTGTAGAAAAATGCAAACAGATCCAAGCCTATCACCCTGCACAAAACTTAAATCAATGTGGATCAAAGACCTCAACATAAACCCTGTCACACTGAACCTGATAGGAGACAAAGTGGGAAATACCCTCCAATGCATTGGCACAGGTGACCACTTCCTAATTATAACACCAGTAGCAAAGACACTAAGAACAAGAATCAATAAGTGGACCTCTTGAAATTGAGAAGCTTCTGTAAAGTCATGGACACAGTCAATAAGACAAAACGACAGCCTACAGAATGGGAAAAGATTTTCACCAACCCTACAAGTGGCAGAGGACTATCTCTAAAATATATAGAGAACACAAGAAACTAGAGCCTAAAACCTTGAATAACACAATCGAAAACTGGGGCTCAGAACTAAAAAGTGGCTCAGCAGAAGAATTACAAATTGCCTGAAAGGTACTTAAAATGTGCTTGACATCTCTACCCATGAGAGAAATGGAAATCAAAAAAAAAAAAAAAAAAAAAAAAAAAACCTTTGAGATACCACTGTACACCTGTCAGATTGGCTAAGATAAGAGACACAGATGATAGCCTATGCTGGAGAGGTTGCAGAGCAAGGGGAACACTCCTCCATTGTCGGTGGGAGTGTGTGTTGGTTAGGCCACTCTGGAATGCAGTATGGTGATTTCTCAGAAAACTTGGAATCAATCTCCAAATGGATCCAGAACTACCACTACTGGACATATACCCTAAAGATGCACATTTGCAGTACACAGGCATTAGCTCAATTATGTGCATAGCAGCATTATTCGTAATAATAGATGCCGCTCAGGTGAGAAATGGATTAACAAACTATGGTACATTTACACAATGGAGTACTACTCAGCAGTGAGGAAAGATTGTATGCTAAAATTTGCATGCAAATGGATGGATTTGGAGAATATCCTCCTAAGAGAGATCTGTCTCAGAAAGTTAGATAGGGAATGTACTCACCATTCGTGGACTTTAAACAAAAAAAGCTTAGCATGTCGAAGCTGCAAACCACAGCCACTGAAGATTTGTGATCTGAAATACCTTGGACTGGCACCTTAGAGCCCATTCTCTCCAGAAAAACACTTGACTCAGTCTTGATGTTGGGGTGAGGAAAGCAGATCCTCCTTGAGTGGATGTTGAACTAAGCCACCTTTGGATCTTGTGACCTCCTGCTCTTGCTGGGGAAGAGATAAACTGATGGAAAGAAGAGTGAGTGACTGGGAGGGGCTGGAAGGGTGAAGGAAGCCTGAACAAGGGGATACATGCATAAAAAAAAGACTTTCTTTCCACAATAAAAGAAGAAAAAAGGAAAAAAGTAAAAGATATGCACATGGAAGTTTAGGCAATGGCACTTCCCATTTATAATAATTTGTTTTTGTATCATTTTTAAAAGGGTAGTGGCCTTTTATCTTAGATATTTCTACTTAATAGTTTGGAGCATAAAATCTATTAATCAATTTGAAAATGCAAGTTTATTATGTTAGTACTCAAAATGGAGATCAATTTCACGATTATATCTAAAGTGGTTATACATGTCCATAGTAATTGTTATGAGAAGAAGCATCCCTTGTGCTTGCAGATGCCTCTACTATGAACAAATACTACTCAGTTTTATAACTTAAATGACTGAGATTGAAAAGTTGGACTTAGAAATTGGTGAAATTTTCCTGACAAGATTCTAACCATATCTAATTAGTTAAAGATCACATTTTTCTGATTAATACCCCTAATATTATTGTCTCCTTTAATTTTAATATGCCTAGCTTTGAGGTGAATGTCTATTGGACAAGTATTAATGGGTAAATATTAAAATTTAAAATGTGTTATCACCATGTTTGAGAGTATTATTGCATATTGAAGTTTTCAACAAAGGCACTAAAGCAAAATTCCTGGACCTTATATATACAAAGTCTGCAGTGTATTAAATATTCACAGATTAGGAATTTCAAACAAAAATGATAGGAAGGTTCATAATAAACTCCGTCTGTCATCCAGTTATAAAACACTTCTTTTCCTTTTTTTGTTTTATTTTTATTTGAAGGATTGATCTTATTACACAAAAAAAAAATTCTGAGAAAATTATTTTGAATAGAAAAAAAATTCAAAATCTGAAAGCTCATGGGTGAAAAAAAATATTGACTTAAATTATTTGATCTTATAACCAGAAGCTTTTGATAATCATTTTCTGAGTAACCATCAATTGAACTATATTGTAAATTTGTCATTTTGATCAGAATTGTTTCTTAAATATAATGCATCAAGAAAATATTTAGTGTAATGTAATTATTTAATTACTAAAAGTATTTTCAAGTCTAATAAATCAGGTATTTAATTTTTATTAGCAATACACAAGTATGTAAAGCTAAATGTGAAAAGCACTTCGGAACGTTTTTGTGTTATTTTAAAGCAGAAATCAAACACAAGCTCCTAGGCTTTATGTATACAAGGCAAGCAGTTTATCAGTGAATCATATCTCAATACATATAAAGGGTATGTGTGTGTGTGTGTGTGTGTGTGTGTGTGTGTGTTTTGTGTATGTGGTATGGAATGCTCATGGTTGTGTGAGGTGTGTGTGGTATGTGTAGGCTGGTTATATGTTTTCAAAGTTTTATATGTCTTTATATATAAAATATTTAAATTTGTTGAGGTTTTATATTGACAAGATTTAAAGAATTTTCTTGCTTTTCTTTTTGTCTATAAAGAAGTGTGTAGTTTTTATTTTATTTTTGTCCATTGTATTATACAGAAATAACATTGACTACTGTTTGGAATTAAGCACTACTGAGTAGAAAAAAAAAGCTGTTGTATGGATGATTTCACATTTAATATCTTAGATAAGCCTCCTTTTGTCTAAAATCTGGTAACTAGGGAAGTTATAATTAGAATATTGGAAAAAACCTGTTTTATAATTAAGGGTTAGCTGTTCTTTGAATTCATCTCCATGATATTCATATACATTCATTAACTTCAGATGTAATTGGAAGGCACATAATTAATGCAATGGCTCTGAATGTTTATCAAATTACCACCAATCATAGAGTTTCTGCATGATGCTCTGCAACACAGTGCATAGACATCAATAAAATACTAATTATAAATAACTAATTATAATGACTGCACAAGATGGAAAAAACAGCATCACTGTTTAAATTAAGTTAGTTTTATTCCCTTGATGATTGAAGGATGAGTTGTAACCTGTAAGATTCCAAAATGACATTTTAAATTACTCCTACTCTTATAATTAATGCCAATTCATTGGGTTATGTTAACCACAAACAGAAAGATGCTAAGGAAGGCATGCTACCAAACAGACTCAAGATTGCTCCCTAGATTTTATTGAGAAGAATAAAACATTTTTGAGCATTTTTATTTTAAATGCTAATAGAGACTAAAACATTGAAGTGTACATGCAAAAGCAATGAACTGCCAACAATTTCCAGACTACTTTTTTTACATTCCAAGAACACAAAAGTCCCTAAAACTTAGACAATCAGTAAAACATATGACTACGGAGTTTCTATTGGTACTACTACATTGTGACATCTACTTTTCTATATTTAAATCCCTATATTTATACTAAAATTATGTATATTTATTATTTTTCATATTACAACTGGCAAATGGGTTTCATTTGTAGACAAGGTTTTTTCAGGAAAGCTCCATCTAGGAATCAATATAGAACTCTATTTAGTATTCTGTCTGGTTTATATTCAAAATGACAGACTCAAGGGTCCTTTATTTGTGACTATCTGAAATGTAGTAAGGGAACAAAAGAACCAAGAATTTGCAAACCAAGTCCCCATCAAATTTAAATAAATATTTTATAGAAAATGTGAAGCTGAATCTCCCTACTTATTGAAAAGATTCTAATACCGCATTTCAGACATATACTTTTAACCACTGCTTCCTTTTGTTGTCAGCGATAACAGTGGTCTATAGAAACCTGAATCAAATTAAATTCATTATAAAATTGAATAACTGAGTCTAGTTTATATTCTTGGAGATTTTCAAAAACTTCATTTTAGACTTTTCAGGGCATATTTTGTTTTTCTTTGCTTCATCCAGAACAAATCCTACGTGGTATCACTTCAAAATAATATATAAAAAAGTTCACTTTCTCAAGTAGCTTATGTTATTTTAAATTAATGTCACCCGATTATGTTATCTTTGTTTGTTATTGTTTCAGTGTAGAAGAGAAAGATTCTTTGTCTCATACTTTCAGTAGATTCTATCTGCAGAATTACCCTTGTGACTGTACTATTTATTATTTATAATTTACCTCCATTTAGACAAACAGGTATATGTTCACTATAGCCTTGCACAAGAAGTCTATGAAGCATAATTTTCCATGGTTCTCATAAAGTTTATTGTTACACATTGCTTAAATTGTTAAGTTTCTGGCTATAAATTCTTCCATTTTGTTTTTATTAAAGTAATTTTTTACAGGATATAAGAGCATTTATGTGAAAATATACCTTTTTATAAGTGATTTAAAAACTAAATCTATAACGTAGAACTACATTTCTTTCTTCCTTATGGATTCTAGTAATTTTCATGCATGCTAATACAAGAAAAACATGAGAATACGTTTGTCTCCATTTATTATATATATATATATATATATATATATATATATATATATATATATATATATTCTGTCTGACATTCTATCACTGAGGGAAATAAAAGCAGAAATTTAAGTCAGGTAATATCACATCAATAGTCCAAAGGAAAGAGAAACAAATTCATTTGTACAATTCAGAATGCTGTGTCTAGGGAATGATGCTGCTCACAGTAGTCTTGGTCTTCCTACATCAATTAGTAAACAAAATGATCTTCCAATGGCATATCACCAGACAACTCATTATAGTCCCTTGCTGAGACTCACTTCCCAGTGATTTTGGTCATGAAAAATTAAAACTTTAGTTGAGTTGCTTCTTTTTCTTTTCCTTTTTCTGAAATCATGGCAAGAATTTTTTTCTCACAAAATAGAAGACTGGGGTTTTCTGATGAAACATCTAAATTATAAACCCAAAAGTTATTAAAGAAAATAAAAGTAATATTCTCAAATAAGAACATAAACATCTAATCATAAATGAAATATGATAATCAATGCATTAAAATGGACAATCTCATTTTTCTTTACTTGTCTGGAAAGTTCTTCTAAGTCACATTAATGACAAAATTTTTTGTTTCAAAAATTTTATCTACTATATAAACTAAAATTAATGCATGTCTATACTATAAGGATGTAAGCAGATAAGTAAAATTTCTGATAAATTATAAATATCACATGAATGTTAATAATATTTATAATACTGAAAGTTAACATGTTAATAATCTTAAAAATGCTATACTTCTGTCAGTTTACCTTAGTATATTTTAATAATATTTTCTCTAAAGTTTAATGAAAGGCAATGCCTTAAAGTTAAAAAAAATAAATGATTTTTTCTCAAAACCATACTGATAGAAACTGAGAAGGCATTTAATCAATTTTGCATTCTTTTCTGATTTAAGACTGGTTTCATCTATAAGGGAATCTTTGTCACACTTTTGATTTCAGTGCTGTTTTGTTTTAGAAGTTCATATTTTAATGGTCAGCTTTTATGTATGTCTAAAGCATAAAATCAATAGCATTGCAACTCTAGAAAAAACAAACAATAAATCAGAAACTCATCAAATTTTATGAAAATGTTTGTTTTACTAGTTGGTTGTTGAATATTTAAGAGTAGTCTTCCCAGCAGTCTTCCCACACAAATCTACACAAATAGCATGTATGGCATCACATGCACACAAATACATTAACACACACACACTGACACACACACACTGACACACATACATACACACATACTGACACACACCACTTTCAGGTTTTTATATCTTTTAAACTTAAAGCATGAGTTTCTTTTATAGTCAAAAAATTTAACAAAATTTTTATTTCTCCTTTCACAATTCTGTAATGTATATAATATATGTAAATCGTAAATCTCTACCACCTCTCTAGCACCCACTAAAAATTTTCCCAGTAAATTTATCTTCTACTTTAATGTGCTTTGAGAGGGGATGTGATGCATTCAAGTATAACCCAGTGAGTTTAATTAAGTTCTTAAAATGAGTAGAGGCTAAGAGTTGTTCACTGGAAAAAAGGCAACTAACCAGTTTCTATACTACTGGAAAAAAATGGCTTCTTTTTTTCTGATCTCTTTAATTCTAAATAGCTCTTAAGTATGAAATGATACTTCTTGAACACACTTCTCTAGTCACAACAAAATATTACCATGCCAGTATTGTGTAGATTTTGTAAAGAAAGCCACAAACTTTTGTTATTTTAAAGCCTTTTTATACAGCTTTTATAAGAACATAACACAGTGATGTATTATAAATGTTTCAAGTTGAAACATATGAGTAAAGACTAAATCATTTGAACCAGACTTGAATATTCTCACTGCAGCTAAGAACTTTGTGTTTGTAACACTTGTCAATTATTTTCTGTTTTCATCTTTTTTTCAAAAAAGGATGTAGATAGCATACAGATACTGCATAACATTGTATTAACTTCAATAGACAAAATTAAACATGCTGAAATCTATTTTATTACCTGCCTCAATTTTATATTTTGCTACCCAACATAGTTTTGGTAAGACATTGCCCTAATCACTAATCACTAACTATAAGGCTTATTTTCACCTACTTTTTATACCCTGCTCACATACCACTGTTCAATTTTGGGTTCTTTTTCATCATAAAGGGATCCATAAGAGCTGTGATTTGAACTCTATCATCTCAAATACATACTCAAATATATATTTTATAACATCAAAATGAATTATAAGTCCCTTTTTTACATTGTCCACAAACTTTCCCCAATAGGTGTTATGAGTATTCTGGAAGATCAGTATTGGATTTGTACATGAGTACCAGCCTGTCAGAAGGAGCAGATAACCGAAATATCTAGATTATATAAGAAAAAAAATCATTGGGTAATAGGCAGCCCAGCCCCTGGACTTAAGAGTTCAGGGTATTTAGGTATTTTCCCTGTATTCCTGATATCTCCAGGACTTCATTATAAAGGAGTGTTGGATTCTGTCAAAGGCATTATCAGTGTCTAAGGGTATAATCATGTGATTTGTCTCCTTCAGTTTGTTTATATGATGGATGACATTTACAGTTTTTTTGTAAGTTCAACCATCCCTGCATTTCTGGCAAGAAACATATCTGGAGTCAAATCAGACCAAGAGATAGGTGTGTATCAATGCATCACCACTAGAGGCCCAGAGCCTTGTTAACCTTGTGACATTCAGCACAGAGCTACAAGATTTGATGTTTGCCATGTAGGGTTCTGGTCTTACTTTGGTTCAATGTTTTCTTGTTATGCCTTCATTTCTTCTTTACAGTGTAGTATATATTCTGCCCCATTATATGTTGGAAATATATAAGGTGTTTTATTTTATTAAGATATTGCCCTGAGTCTCAGATAAATCTTTGAAGATTGGACTTTGAAATTCTGTTTTAACTGTAAAATGGAATGGATACATTTGGAGTTATGCTAAATTCTTTTGCACTATAATATGGCTATGGGGTTTATAGAAACTAAAGAGAAGAAAGTGGTGTCAAAATAAAGAAAATTGTACCCCATAGAATCTAGTATTTGAATACTGAGGTTCCAATTGGATCTATTAAATGAGGTTTAGATATTGCAACCTTGATTGAGCAGACAAATCAGTGGGGAGTTTGGGCTTTAAAACTACACACCAATTCCAGTTTACTCTGCCTGTGTTGTATTCCTGGTTAACATTGTAAAATTTCAGCTGTCTATCTACATAACAGCCCTACAACTTACTGCTATGCTTCTCTATTTTAATGGCTTTTAATTCTTCTGAAACCATAAACCCAAATAAATTCTTCTATAAATTTTCTGCTTTTATATTTTATCAGATTCACAGAGAGTACATTATATTACTAATTCTAGGATCTGCAAGTTGCCACTTCATTTTAACCATCATAGTCTTTGAATTTTTGTTACTCTTATATCAAAGTCATTTTACCAAGATATTATTGATGGTTGACCCTCAATTTCTGATTTCTATACAATAATTGTATTATTTTAAAATGCCATTGTTCAAGTTTTTTAACACACAAATAAACCTGTCATAACAATCCAAATTCACAGGATTGAGTTTGAAAATTTGAAAGATGTCACATTGTTTAAGAGAATATTTTGCTTTAGCAGAAGAAATAAAGTTGTTTTTCAGTGTACACCTGACAGTTTGCAACTGCCTGTAATTTCAGTTCCAGGTACACCAACAAACTTTTCTGAACTGCATGGGCACTAGGCACACTCATGGTAAATAAATACACATACCTATATGAACGAAACTCACACACATTAATGAAAATGTATAAAACTTTTAAAAAGTCACAGATGAATTAATGATTATGTGCCTGAAAGTATCTTGATCTCAATAACAGATTTTGTTTTTTCTTGCAAATTTTTCTGGATTTTATATAATCATTATGAGTCTATTTATCTAATATATCCATGTGTCATAACCTACCTAATAATAACAACATGCTATGTTTATTCATAAGTATATATATATACATATATACACATAAAACTTCATTTTCATTTTGTGTTTTTTGCAGTATCAGAGCTTGACTATATATTATATAAAATTTATCTCTTTTAAAAATATAAAGACAATATGAATAGAATATTGAGACTAACTTTTATATTATCTATTTTATTAGTATTTTTTATACAAGAGCTGTAACTTGCTCATGTTTAATTTTATTAATTGTATTTTTCCCATCATCACTGGGGTATTTATTACTACACAATGTATCTCTCACAAAAATTGAATGCTCTTCATGATATTTGTTAAGGCAATAAACAGAAATTAATACTGTTATACTTCATTTAAGCTTGAGCAATTTTATTACGATTGAGATAGAGCTATTAAAAATTCTGAGTTATATACTTGTGATGAACTATTTTTAGACACCAATTTTAAATGTCAGTTGTTATGTTTTTTACAATTTCTACAAGTACACTGTATGTAGAGGGAGTAAACTATTACATTTAACTAATGTTATTCTTATGCTTTGATCTTAAGGTGTTAACAAAGTATAGTCACACAGGTTTTTAAGAATATAATGTCATTAAGCTTAAAAAATTAATGATCAAAATTATATTACAGAATATCCTATAAATTAACAATTATATCTAAGAATATTCTTGAATTTTAATAATGCTATAATATTTACTTCACCCTATCCAAAGTTTTTTGTCACTAAACTGTAGCATAGCAAGAAATCAGGAACTATACATGTAAATAGATCGCATCAGAAAGCTGGAGACCAAAGGGGCGTGGTGGACTGGAAAGGATCTCAAAAATAGACCTTCAAGAGAGAAGACCAGGACAAGAAGCCAGCATTCTCTCGTGAGAGATCCTGACCGGTTGCGTGGGTTTTCAGACTGATGACACGGCTTCCAGGGGTAGGCGGTGCCGGGCCAGTGGCGAGAGAGTTCGACAATATGACACGTTACAACTTTATCCCTTCACTTTCTCTTAAAACCTTCTCTGTTTTATAAGTGATTCTCACAAAATAAATCTCACTTAAAACATATCTCATGGTGGGCTTTTACCGTGATAGTTAACAGCATGATTTCTCCTCTTATGATAGAATATATGAGTGGTAGTAAAGTACAGAGATCACTGCAAAATCTAATATAACAGATATAGAGAGAAGGAACACATGACTATATCTTAGAAGACCAATAAAAAATGAAACACTTGGGACAAAGATCATATAGTAGATAAAGGTAAATAGGATGTCACAAACTTATGATTGCTGAGAGGTATATATCTGTTTGAGAAGAGAGTAGTCTAGCCAATATATCTAAGCATATAAATAACTGATCTTAAGGATCCTGTAGGTCTAAACTACTAGTAAATTCCTAAGTCAGTCACAAGAAAGCTGATCAAGAGATATTTCCAAAAGGTGGTACAGAAGTATATGTAATTTGTCTTAGCAACAACCAAAAGTAAAACAAAAAGAAAAAAGACAAACCAAAACTATGAGGTTTATAAAAATATATTTGGAAGGATTGTTAAAGTTCAAGTCATCCTGTAATATAAAGAAAAAACTGCAAGGCCAGAATTTTTAATTGCTACAACTTCTAGTCCTATCAGAAAGAATCCTACCTTGAAAATATTACTATTATATGAATATTCTATCTTACTTTTGGAAACCAATGAATTATATAAAGTACATTGTGGTGGGAATGTTCATCTGTATGCTGTAAATAAAGGAACTGTTGTGGCCTGTGTCAGGCACCATAGAAGAAGTAGGCAGTTAAATTAAGGTTTAGATAGGAGGAGTTCTAGGTGAGACAGACTTGCTACAGCAGCCAAAGAAGAAACATGTAAAGGTGAGCTATGGGCTCCGGGCTACATGGCCAGACAGATGGCTTGAATTATGATAAAATAGCTAGCTAGCAATGTGCCTGAGACATAGGTCAAACATGATGAAATTAATATAAGCATTTGGGTCTTTTTCTTTTAGGAGGGGAAGCTGCCACAGGTAGGTCAGACCTCTGTATGTTTTATTACAGTCTCCTCATAAGGTAAGAATTTAGTTAAAATATTTAAGTCCAAAAAATAAAATTTTGTTCTTGATACTATTATTTTATAAAATTTATTCAAAATATAACATATCTACCATATATTACTTAAAAAGGAGCAGTTATATATTAGTTTGATGTCAAAAAGAATCTTGATTAAATTGTTTTGTAGCAAAATATATGTGCTAACTATTAAACACATTTCTTTTAATATGAAGAATATTTAAACCACAATTTCAGCTCTTTTATAGTTAGAAGAAATAATACACTTCAGAAATAGATGATGGAATGAAGATTCACATGCTTTATACCAGTGTCTGAATGAGTATACTTGTTTTTTTTTACCTGTGAAATTTCAAGCCTGGCTTTAAGATAAGTAGAGTTAGAAATAGGCAAAAACAGATGCCCTATATTCCTCCTGAATGTTGACATGTTTAAGAGCACACATTGTAAAGTTTACATAGGTAACAGTTTACTTTCTTTTAAGCCATTGACAATTGTGTAGTCTCTATTATACAAAGAACTCATCCTACTTAATTAATGTCTCAAAGGAAAAATCTGCTTTGGCTCATTATAATTACTGTACCAAAGCACATTAGAGTGGGTAACATATACATTGAATAATTTTATTTCCTTGCTCTTCTGGACTCTGAGTTCTAAGATCAACCAACAGTAGATGTAGGCTCTAATGAGGACTCTCTCTCTCTCTTGTCTGAGTGGACTTCTTTATGTCTTCATTCATGAAGAAATTTTGAGTAAGCAGCTGTATAATTTCCATGCTATCACATTGTCAAGAACTCCTTTCTCAGAACTTAATTTCTCACTTCTTTTTAAAAAAAATGATCTACTTGCTTGAGGGAAAATAGCACCATATCCTATTACAGGTGGTTGTGACCCACCATGTGGTTGCTGGGAACTGAACACAGGATCTCTGGAAGAGTAGCCATTGCTCTTAAACTCTAAGCCATTTCTCTAGACCTTAAAATTTTATTTATTTATCATGTATATAGTGTTCTGCTTGCATATGTCCCTACATTCCAGAATAGGGCACTAGATCTCCTTAGAGGTAGTCGTGAGATACCATGTGTTCTTTTGAAATTGAACTCAAGATCTTTGAAAGGACAATCAATACTCTTAACTGCTGAGACATTTCTCTACAGACCCCTTTTTAAAGAATTGTTTCATTCATTATGTATACAGTGTTCTGTCTGAATGTATCCCTGTATTCCAATAAAGAGAACCAATAAGCACTGAGTCATGTCTCCAGTCTTTAATCAACTCCTAAAGGTATTTTGTGAGCCAAATATTGGGGGAGGCTGAAATATTACATAGAGAAAGCACCACAGTCAATTCTTACCAAACTGTCTTGAGCTTTCTCAGCTTCACTCCTGGTCTCTTCTGCATGTCTGCCTGTTGCTTCTATAAGTTGCTTCACCCAGTCATTTCTCTCTCTGCCTGGTTTCTTCAAAACCTTATATACCCTATAACATCCAGGTTAGGATAAAGGCATGGAACCTTGAACTCACAGAAACAGAAGAAGTTCTGTCTCTGGAGGTATAGGATAAAGTATACCCACTGCTGGCTTTCCCTGTGATGGGATTAAAGGTATGTACAATTGAATCAGCTGTTTATCCTTGTATTAAAAGATCAAGGAGGGGCTGGAGTGATGGCTCAGCGGTTAAGAGCACCCTCTGCTCTTCCAGAGAACCCGGGTTTGATTCCCAGCACCCACATGGCAGCTCACAACTGTCTGTAGTTCCAGTTCCAGGCAAACACCAAGGCAAATAAATAAAATAAAGGTTTTTTTTTTTTTTTTTTTTTTTTAAAAAAAAAAAAAAAAGAAAAGATCAAGGATTTCTTGAGCTGTCTGCCTAGAATTTGACTATGTGGTCTATCTTATATTCCAGGATTTATTAAATATTTAAAATATATCCACAGAGATGGAACTACAGATACAAGTATAACCAACAGAATCCAAGAGATGGAAGAGATAATCTCTGGAATGAAAGACTCAATACCAGAAATAGATACATCAGTCAAAGGAAACACTAAAACCAAAGAACCGTAACACAAAATATTCGGGAAATTTTGAACACCATGAAAAGACCTAATCTGAGAATAGTAGGAATAGAAAAAGAAGAATACCACCTCAAAGGCACAGATAATGTATTCAATAAAATCATGAAAGAAAACTTTCCCAACCTAAAGAAGAAAATGCCTATAAAGATACAAGAAGCTAACAGAATGCCATGCAGATTTGACCTCCCAAAAAAGTCTGCTTGACACATAATAATCAAGCCACAAAATGTACAGAACAGAGAAAAACTTTTAAGATCTGCAAAAGAAAAGGGCTAACTTACCTATAAGGCAGACCCATCAAAAAAAAAAAAATGTGTGACTATTGAATGGAAACAAAGAAAACAAGAAGGTCTTGGTCAGAAGTTATACAGACACTAAAAGAAGATGGCTGCCAAACCTAGACTACTATACCCAGCAAAACTATCAATCACCATAGATGGAGTAAGCAAAATATTTCATGACAAAGTGAGATTTAAAGAATACCTATCTACAAATTCAGCCCTTCTGAAAGCATTAGAGGGAAAACTCCAACCAAAGAATCCCAGATAAACCCATGAAACCACAAACAATTCATAATCCCACAGAAGAAAAGCCCAAAGAAAGAAAATACATACAAGCTACTACCAAAAATAACTGAAAATAACAATCAGTGTTTATTAATATCCCTTAATATCAATGAATTCAATTCACCTATAAAAAGACACATACTAACACGATGGATACAAAAATAGAAGCCATCCTTCTGCTGCATACAAGAGACACACATCAACCTTAAAGACAGATACAGGCTCAGAGTGAAAGGATGGTAAACCATTTTCTAATCAAATCCCCTAAGAAACAATCTGGTGTGCTCATTCTAATATAAAACAAAGTAGACTTCAAATTGAAATCAATTAAAAGACACCAGGATGGACATTACTTATTCATCTCAGAAAATATTGGTCAAAGGGAGATTTCAATCCTGAATATTTATGCCCCTCATATAAGGGCACCTATATATGTAATAGAAACAATACTAAAGCCCAAATCCCATGTCAGCTCTCAAATGCTAATAGGAAGAGACTTCAATATCCCATTTTCACCCTTGGATAGGTCAACCAAACAAAATCTCAAAAAAGAAATTAGGAGTCTAACAGATGTTATGAGGCAAATAGATTTAATAGATGTTTACAAAAGCTTCCACCCAAACCCAAGAGAATATACATATTTCTCAGTGCCACATGGATCATCCTCAAAAATTGACCACATAATTGGTCATAAAGCAAATATCAAATAAATACAAAAAAAAATGGAAATAATCCCTTGTATCATATCAGACCACCATAGCCTAAAGTTAAGAGTTGAACAACATCAAAAATCACAGAAAGCCTTCCATCTCATGGAAACTAAACATCACTCAACTGAACCACCTGTGGTTTAAGAAAGAAATTAAAGTCTTCCTAAAACTTAATGAAAATAAATCTACAAATACCCAAAAGTTTGGGACATAATGAAAGCAGTCTTAAGACAAAAATTCATAGCACAAGAAGTCTATATGAAAAACCTAGAGGAATTCTACACTAGAAAACTAACAATACAGCTGAAAACCTTAAAACAATTAGAAGCAAACTCACTTAGAAGGGGTAGATGGCAGGATAATCAAACTTAGACATTAAATCAATACTATTGAAACAAAAAGAACAGTACAAAGAATTGATGAATTAAAGAGTTGGTTCTTTGAGAAAATTAACAAGATAAATAAAAAAAGTAAAAAAAGCCCAAGCCCAGATAGTTTCAGTGCAGATTTCTACCAGACATTCAAAGAAGAACTACTACCAATACTCTTCAAACTATTTCATATAGTAGAAACTGAAGGAATATTGCCAAACTCTTTGTGAGGCCACAATTATCCTAATAACCAATAGACTCAAAGATGCAACAAATAAAGAAAATTACAGACCCATTTCCTTCACTAATATTAATGCAAAACTGTCAAGAAAATTCTGGCAAACCCTATGCAATGACATATAAAAAATATCCAACACAATCAAGAAGGCTTTATCTCAGAAATGCAGGGACGGTTCAACATTTAAAAAAAAACATAAATATCATCCATCATATAAACAAACTGAAGGAAAAAATGCATTATTATATCCTTAGATGCTGAAAAAGCTTTTTGACAAAATCCAAAAATCCTTTAGAGATCAAAAGTACAGGAAAAATATCTAAATATAATAAAGGCAATTGATAAAAAGCCTACATGCAACATCCAACTTAATGGAGAAAAATTCAAAGCAATCTTAGTCAAATCAGGACCCAGAAAAGGATGGGTTCTCTCCTCTTTTCTGTTCAGTATAGTGCTCAAAGATATAACTAAAGCAATAAGAGAACAAAGGAGACTAAGGTGACACATATTAGAAAAGAAGAGAAACTATATCTATTTGCAGATGATATGATTATATACATAAATGACCCACAAAGTTCTACCAGAGAACTTCTACAGTTGATAAACATCTTCAGCAATGTAGCAGGTTACAAGATTAACTCAAAGAAGTAAGTAGCTCTCTTATACACTAAAGGTAAAAGGGCTGAAAAAAATAAGGGAAACGTCACCCTTTATAATCACTGCAAATAACATTAAATTCCTTGGAATAACTATAACCAAAGAAGTAGCAGATCTATTTGACAAAAACTTTAAATTACTGAAGAAAGAAATTGAAGAAAATATCAGAAAATGAAAAGAACTCCCTTGTTCATGGATAGGTAAGATTAACATAGTGAAACTGGCAATTCTACCAAAAGCAATCTACAGATTCAATGTGTTTTCCATCAAAATCCCAACACAATATTTTATGAGCTTTGAAAGAACAATACTCAAGTTCTTTTGGAATAACAGTAAAGCCAGGATTGCCAAAACAATTTTGCTGGACAAAAGAACCTCAGGAGGCATCACCATCTCTGACTTCAAGTTATACTATAGAGCTATAGTAATGAAAATAGCCTGGTACTGGCATAAAAACGGACTTGTGGATCACTGGAATCAAATTGAGCATCTGGACATTAACCCAAAAATGTATGAACACCTGATCTTTGACAAAGAGGCCCAAAATAGTCAATGCAAATGAGATAGTGTCTTTATCAAATGGTGTTGGCATAGCTGGATGACAGTGTGTAGAAAACTGAAAATAGATCAAAGGCTATGACCCTGCACAAAAGTCAAATCCAAGTGAATCAAAGACCTCAACATAAACCTAGCCATACTGAATTTGATAGAAAAGAAATTGAGAAATATCCTCCAACACACTGGTACAGGTGACTACTTTCTAAATAAAACACCATTTGCACAGACACTAAGAACAACAATCACTAAGTGGGACCTTCTGAAATTGAGAAGCTTCTGTAAAGCCAAGGACATAGTCAATAAGACCAAACAATAGCCTATAGAATGAGAAAAGATTTTCACCAACCCTACAAGTGACAGAGGATTGATCTCTAAATTATATACAGAAATGAAGAAATTAGAGCCCAAAGCCCTAAATGACCAAATTAAAAATGGAGTTCAGAACTAAAAAGGAAATTCTCAGCAGTAGAATAAAAATGGCTGTAAGGCACTTGAAAAAGTACTCAACACCTTTACCCATCAGAGAAATGCAAATCAAAACAACTTTGAGATACCACCTTAAACCTGTTTGAATGATAATATTAAAGACAGATGACAACCTATGCTGGAGAGGATGTGGAGCAAGGGGAACACTCCTCCATTGTTGGTGGGAATATAAGCTTGTTTAGCCACTCTGAAATGCAGTATGGTGATTTCTCAAAAAACTGGGAATCCATCTCTTAAAGGACCTAGCAATTGCGCTACTGGGCATATACCTTAAAAATGCATAGTGGTAATTCAGAAGAATTAGCACAACTATGTTCATAGCAGCATTATTCATAATAGCAAGATCCTGGAAATATCCTAGATGCCCCTCAAATGAAAAATAGATTCACAACCTGTGGTACATCTATACAACAGAGTACTAATCAGCAGTAAGAAGAAAAAGATTATGTCTTAAAATTTGCAGGCAAATGGATGGATTTGGAGAATTATCTCCTTAGTGAGGTATCACAAAACCAGTTAGATAAGCAGGGGATATAATCAATCATTAGTGGATTTTAAACAAAAAGCAAACATTCCCAATATTGAAACCACAACCACTGTACAGCTTAGGAACTGATTCACCTTGTACTGGCACCTTGGAGTTCATTACCTCCATAGCAACATCTGACACAGTCTTGATGTTGGGATGAGTAAAGCAGATTTGTCTGGAGTGTTTGCTGACTTTGAGACATTGGGACCTCCTGCCCTTGCTGGGGAAGATATAAGGATATGGGGAGAAGAGACAGTGACTGGGAGTTGTGGGAGTGGAAAGGGTTTTCAACAAGGGGATGGATACATGGATATAACAATGAGGCTTTTTTTATAATAAAAAAAAGTCAATAAAGAAGAAACAAATGGAGTGAATGTTTGAGATGAGAAGTCGGAGTACACAAAAAGGAACTACAGATGCAACAATAAGCAACAGAATGCAAGGGACTAAAGAAAGTATGTTTGGCATGGAAGATTCAAAAGTGAAAACCAATATATCTGATGTGGGATGACTTTCTGTATTCTCTGAATACTACTGGTTAATAAATAGGCTGTTTTGGCCTATGGCAAGCTACTTTATAGGCCCACAGGAAATCCAAGCATAAATATAGGGGAAGGTAGGCAAAGACAGAGACAGTGCAGATAACTTCCCAGAAATCAAGATGGAAGGGCACAGGTCAAGCCACTAATCATGTGGTAAGACTTAGATTAATAGAAATGGCTTAATTTGTAAGAGATACCTGATAAATATGCTCAAGCTATAAGTCAAACAGTTTGCAAGTAATAAAAGATTTTGTATAACTAATTGGGACTGCTAGTTTGGATCTTGGGGCTAGGTTGGACAAGAAACTTCAGAATACATATGTCATTCAAAACACTAAAGCCAAGAAGGTCATAACACAAAACATCGATGAAACCTGGGAAACTATGACAAGACGAAATCTAAGAATAATAAATGAAGAAGAAGGAAGAGGAGGAGAAAACAATCACCTCCAAAACATAGAAAATATACTTAACAAAATCATAGCAGAAAATGGTTCCAATGTAAAGAAAGAAATATCTATAAGAATACAAGAAGCTTACAGAACACTGAGTAGACTACACCATCCAAAAAATGTTTGCTCATCACATAATAATCAAGCTGCCAAACCTACAGAATGCAGGAAAAAATATTGAGAGCTGCAAAGAAAAGAAAACAAGTAATTTATAAAGGCAGACCCATCAGAATAACACCTGCATACTCAATGGAACAAAAGCAAAGAGATGGTCAGATGTTATATAGATCATACTAAAAGGCCACAGTTGAAAGCCCAGATTACTGTAGCCAGCAAAACTTTCAATCACCATAGATGGAATAAACAAGATAATTTATCACAAAACCAAATTTGAACAGTACCTATCCTGAAATCCTGTCCTACAGAAAGCACTAGAAGGAAAGTTCCAAGATAAGGAGATAGATACACCCATGAAGCCACAAGCAATAGATAATCCCACAGAAGGGAACATCAAATAAGAAAGACACATACTCACTACCACCAAAAATAACACAAAATAACTATCACTGATTATTAATATCCCTTAATATCAATGGACTCAATTCACTTAGAAAAAGACACAGGCTAACAGAATGGATACAAAAACAGAATCCATCTTTCTGCTGCATATAAAAGACACACCTCAACTTCCAAAACAAACACTGCCTCAAAGAAAAGTGTTGGGAAAATATTTGCCAATCAAATTGCCTTAAGAAAAAATCTATTGTAGCTATCCTAATATCTAAGAAAATAGACTTTAAAACTAAAATTAATCAAAAGAGATTAGGAAGGACATTACTTATTTTTCTCAGGAAAAATATATCAAGATGAAGTCTCAATCCTGAACATTTATGCTCCTGATAAAAGCGTACCTACATATGTAAAAGGCACATTACTAAACCACAAACCTCACATCAAATCCTACACATTAATAGTGGAAGACTTCAATATTCCACTTTTACCAACGGATAGATCTACTAGACAGAAATTTAACAAAAAATAAGAGACCTAACAGAGGTTAAGTCTCAAATGGATGTAACAGCTAGAAACAGAGACTTCTTTTTGTCAGCTCCTCATAGAACTCTCTCTGAAATTAACCACATATTCACTCATAAAGCAAATATGAAGAGATACAAAATAATGGAAATAACTCATTGTATTTTATCAGAATACCATGGACTAAATGTAGTGTTTAACAACACAAACCTCAGAAAGTATGAAAAACACATGGAAACTGAACATATCTCATTTGAACCACCTCTGAATGAAGATGAGTTCTTCATCTTAGGGCTGAAATCAATAAAATTGAGACAAAAAAGAACACTAACAAAAATTCAATAATTCAGAGTTAGTTCTTTGAGAAAGTCAACAAGATAGACAAACTTTTATCCTAATTAACTAAAAAGCACAGGGAGATTACCCAAGTTAACAAAATCAGAAATGAAATTTGGTACATAACAACAAACTCTGAGGAAATCCAGAAAATCATTAGGTCACACTTCAAAAACCTGTACTCCAGTAAATTTAAAAACCTTAAAGTAATGAACAGCTTTCTGGATAGGTACCACTTACCAAAATTAAGTCAAAAGCAGATAAATGAACTAAATAGACCTATAACCACCAATGAAATAAAAGCAGTTATGCAAAGTCTCTCAAAAAAAAAAAAAAAAAAAAGCCCAGAGTGAGACATAACACAATTCTACCAGATTTTCAGCAAACCAATACCAATACTACTCAAATTGTTTCATACAATAGAAACAGAAGGAACATTGCCAAATTCTTTTTTTAACAAATAAATGCAGGTTTATTTTATGAGCTTATATATATATTGAAAGTCACTGGATGTTTTCAAGTAGCTATTCCATAAACAGCATTAACTGGCATTCAAATGAAATACTGATTTTTTTCTGTTTTAATATATAGTCACATAATAATGTTGATTATGAAATAATTAAGTAATCAATTTGTGATTACTGCCATAACTTATTGCTGTAGGGTATACACCAGAGAAGACTATTAAAATTTGGACTTAGGCCAAAAGACAGTCATTATTAGCCAGCTGGTGACTATGAGGCTACAGTCACTCTTATACCCAAAGCACACAAAGATACAGTAAAGATAAAAATTACAGATCAATCTTTCTCATGAACATTGTTGTAAAATATGTAATAAAATACTGGCATTCTGAATTCAAGATTATATCAAAAATGTCCTCATCGATCATGACCAAATAGGATTAATCCCAGAGATGCAGATGCAGGGTGGTTCAACATACAGAAAAAGAAAACCTGTAAATATCATCCATCATATAAACAACCTGAAAGAAAAAAATGACTATCTCCTTAAATACTGAAGAAGTCTTTGACAAAATCTTACATTCCTTCATTATAAAGGTCCCGGAGAGATGAGAAATACAGGAAAAGTACCTAAATATAATAAAGGCAATATGCAGCAAGCTGACGGTCAACAACAAACTAACTGGCAAAAAACTCAAAGCAGTTCCTCTAAAATCAGAAATGAGGCAAGGGTATAGCCTCTCTCCTTATCTATTCAATATAGTTCTTGAAGACTTAGGTAGAGCAATAAGACAACCAGAAGGGGTATAAATGAAAGGAAAAAGTCCAGCTATCACTGTCTGTAGATTATATGATATTATACATAAGTGACCCCCAAAATTCTACCAGGAAACTCCTACAGTTAATAAATACCTTCAGAAATATATCAGGATACAAGTTTAACTAAAAAAAATGTAATAGCTTTCTTGTCCATAAATGGTATGTGAGTTTAAAAAAGATATCAGGGAAATATCACCCTTTACAATAGCTGCAAATAGCATTAAATATCTCAGAGTAATTCTAACAAAAGAAGTGCAAGGTCTGCATGAAAAAGAGCTTTAGGTCATTGTAGAAGGAAATTGCAAAGATATCAGAAAATAAAAAAAAAAAATATCCAGTGCTCTTGGATAGGTAAAATCAGCATAGTAAAGATGACAGTATTACCAAACCCAATCCACAGATTCAGTGCAATCCCTATCAAGATCCCAACAAATTGTTCACAAAACTTGGAAGAACAATATTCAACTTCATATAATAAAACAAAAATCTCAAGATTGCCAAAGCAGTGCTGTGCAATAAAGGAACTTCTAGAGGTATCACAGTCCCTGACTTCAAGCTCTATTATAGAACTATATTAAATGAAAAAAAAAAGCTTGGTATTGGCAAAAAAACAGACACAAGGATTAATGAAAGTTCAAGACCCAGATATTAACCCACACAACTATGAACACGTTTTGAACACCTTTTTTTTTTTTTTTTTTTATAAAGAAGCCAATGAAAGAAACAAAGAATCTTATAGAAAGGGTCCTGGAATACTGGATGGTGGCATGCAAAATCATGCAGTTATATCCATATATATCACCCTGCACAGAACTAAAGTCTAAGTAGATCAAAAACCTTGATATAAACCCAGTAATTTTGAACCTGAGATAAAAGAAGTTGTAAAACAGACTTGAATACATTAGCACAGGAGACCATTCCTGAATAAACATTAGTAACATAGAAACTAAGAGCAACAATTAATAAATGGAATCTCCTGAAACTGAGAAGTTTCTGTAAGGCAAAGTACATGGCCAATAAGACAAAGCAATAGTCTATAGAATTAGAAAAGACCTTTACCAACCTTACATCTGACTAAGAACCGATTTCTAAAATATATAGAGAACTCAAGAAACATGATCAAAAAGTCAAATAATATTTTTTAAATGGGGGTACATATCTAAATAGGAATTCTCAACAGAAGAACTCTAAATGCCTGAAAGACAATTAAAGAATTACTTAGTACCCTTAGCCATTAGGGAAATGCAACTCAAAACAAAGCTCTGAGATACCATCTTACACCTGTCAGAATGGCTAAGATTAAAAACACAGATGACAGCCTATGCTGGAGGGGATGTGGAGCAAGAAAAAGACTCCTCCGTTGCTGGTGGAATGTAAACTTTTACAGCCATTTTGGAAATGAGTATGGTGTTTTCTTAGAAAACTCATAATCAGTATCCCCAATGATCAAGCAATACAGCCCTTGGACATATGTCCAAAGGATTCATGCCCATTTATATCACAATAACATTTGCTGAACTATGTGCATAGTATGATGTTCATATTGGCCAGAACCTTGAACAATCTAGATGACTCACAACTGAAGAATGGATTAAAAAATTGTAGTATACTTATATAATGGAGTACTACTCAGCAAAAAAAAAAAAAAAAAAAAAAAGACATGCTGAAATTTTCAGGCAAATTGTTGGATCTGGAGAGTGTCATCCTGAGTGAGGTAACACAGACTCAGAAAAATAAACATGGTATGTACTCAATTACAAATTAGAAATAAATCTAAGGATAACCAGGCTATAATTCACAACCCCAAAGAAGCTAGGTTACAAAGGTAACCCTAAGAGACACATCCATACATCCTCCTGGGAAGAAGAAATAAGTGAGATGGGATATATGGGGTAAGGAAAGGTGGGAAGAGTACATTAGGGAAGAAGATTGTGGTGTTGGGGGAGGGATAGAGAGAGAAGCAACAAAAATAGATAGCTTGATAAACAGAGCTACTTGGAGTTAGAGATAAACCTGTTGCTAGGGAAATTCCAGGAATCCACAAGGATGACTCCAGCTAAAATTCCAAGAAATATTGGAAAGGAGAGGATGTTTGAGCTTGTCTTGCTCTGCATTAAATTAATGATTACCCTAATTGTCATCATAGAACCTGCTGCAAGCAGGTGCACAGATCCACAGCTAAGCACTGGTTCGAGCTCCCCGTTCAGCTGAAGACAGAAAGGAAAGACTGAATGAGCAAAGGGGTCACTATCATGATGGTTAAATCTACAGAGTCAGTAAAATTTGATGTAAATAATATCATTTGTTGTATTTGGATAAACAGGATATGTAACTAAGCAATATGAGAGAAAGGGAATAGAAATCAGAAAGCACAAAATCTTATATGTGCATCTGTCACAGAAATACTTTAAAATATTGTCACTTTTTCGATGATATATATTTGAAAGAAATTTTTCTAGTCATGTTTAGTTTGTTTCATTATTTTTTTCACAAATTGTGTGTTAAAAGTTTGGAGAAATAAAATATTATGTTGGCTGAATAAATTGAAATACCATGTAATATGAAATATTGAGAAAAGTATATTGTTCTATTTTTTCCTATTTGCTGTAAACACATTTTCCCCAACATTAAACTATAACTTGTCTATCATTTAGCCAAAGCATTAGGTTTCTCAGAATGTTATTATAATGACAGAATTACATCCATATTTATTTTTTCATAGAATATATTCATCTTCACTAAAGTTTTTCCTTCTGTAACAAACCATTTCATTTTGCTAGCAGGGAAAGTTAATTTCTTGATAAAGTATTCATTGTCCTCAAGTGGTATTCTTTGTAATGTGAATTAGATTCTTATGCTTTTTTTCTCTTATTTGAATGAAATACTGATGCTCTTCAAGAAATTGCATTTATAACATCCTATCTAGACATTCTGTATTTCTAGGCCTAGTACATGAATCAAAACTAATCATCTGAAATCTGAAACTTCATGATAGTAGAGACAGCATGGAGTGATAAGCATAATAGCTATAGTAATATTCTATTTGTGAATATTCTGTAACTAATAGTTTAGTTTTCAGTTTATAAACCAAATAAATATGGGGCCTTTTATGTTTTGAATTGTTTAAATTAAAATCAGTTTTAGCCATATTTCCATGTGTATGCCATATGTACTGACTGCTTATACTTCCACCTCCCTACACTCTGTTAATCTCCCTCTTTAAAACTTTCTTCCATAATCATGAGTCTTCTTTATGTTTTATTAACTACTGAGATAAACCAAGGATATTGGTCTATAAATTACTGGTTCCATGTAAAAATAGTTGTCCTATTATTATTTAATTTCAAATGATGGCAAGGAGTCCATTTCCACAAACATCACAGATACAAATGAATATAAAATGGTTCTCTTTCACTTATCATAGTGGCAGATTTTTCATCAAGTTTTGGTCCCAATTAAGTTTATTTGTACATGTAAATTAAATTTTTAGCTCTTTTTAGGTGATGTAAGTCTTTTTCATTTTCTGTGTTCAAGTTAGCACATCTAACCAAGGAGGAAGCTTTAATTAAAGATTCATCTAGATGAGGGGTCAAGATATGGCTCATCCCCTCTGTGTTTCTTCCTGAATCTGAATGCCTCTTTGTTTCCTGAAGGTTATTATTCAGTTTTCCTTGTACTTCCAATTTTAAAAAGATAAAAAGTAGAGTGACTATTAGCAATATGGTTTTTTGAACATTAAGCCATCTTGAATATTTCTGGTTCCCTTCTTATGTGGATTATACAAACAGAGATTGGAAGAGTTTATATCAGAGACCTCAGGGAAAATTTTTATATTTGAAATTAACTGAACTGGAATCATAGATGTCTCTTTTAATATTACAATTGATCTGATCTCCATGTTATCAGCACTCTTAACAATATTGCTTTATGTCAGATATACCTAACCTTATTAGTTCAGGGTGGTTATAAACTTTAAGAAGTAAGATGCAATTAGTTTCATATTGTATTGTAAGTGTGTATCTTGAAATGATTATGTCATAATACAATCCAAAGTTATATGCGTTTCCTTGCCAGAATGTAAATTTGTACTGTATAATTTAAATAACAATGCACATTAGTCATATTGATACTTTACTTATCTATACAATCACTCAAAGTCCTCACCTAACACAATTGGAATTTATGCTATATGAATTTACACAATTACGGTGGTGAAAATTTGTGTAAATTTTGAACATCATTTCATGATCTTTTAACATGAATGTGTTGAAATGGATCCCCAAAAGTGTTAATGAGAGTAAAATAAAAATGGAATACTAATCAAACATGATCATTTGACCACTGTTACCATAAGTCAAGTTTATCCTGTTCCACCATGGGGATCATTAGTGCACTTACACTACTCTGTGAGAAAATGTGTTTACACGTTACACAGCCTAAAAGAACACAGGCTTTTATTAACTAATGTTGAAAACATAAACATTACTTGTTATGTTTATATCTTTGTTTCTGTTCATTGGTCACTGTCTGTCTATCTACCCTTGTATCTCAGTGTCTCTCTCTCTCACTCATTCATGTACATACAGACATAATTTAATTAAAAGAACAAACCTTTCACTTTGGGTATTTAAAGCCTCTCTCTGTTATGCACACACCATATTCCCCTGATCTATGTCATGCCAGCATTTCATTGATTCTAATTTTCAATTCTCACATTAGAAATTTTTGTTTATGTTCCTTATTGATCCATTCTTTTCTCCTTCACGTCTTTAATTGATCCTCAGGTATTTGCCAAGGTAAGTCATCTGTAATCAAAAATTTCTTGCAGTAGAGACAGCATTTTTTGAATCTTCAAGAACAGCACTTTAAATTTTAAAGGCTTTTTCCTTCTTTTGAGTAACAGTAAATCTGGTAGATGTCAGGCTTACCAAGGAGTGATAAAGTAATGTGGAGAATGGCACCTTTAACTATAGTAGTTGAGAATTGAATTTTCTTAAGTACAGTTTCAAAATATATGAATTGCAATGGACTTAAAAAACAGAAACTACATTCAAGTTTACATTAACAAAAGAATTTCGGAAGGTATCACTGTACCCAACTTCAAGATATGATATAAATCTACTGTAATAAAATCAACCTGGACCTGGCATAAAAAAAATGTGGAAAAATGGAATTAAATTGAAGATCTGAGAAACAAACCAAAAACCTATGAACACCTGATCTTTGACAAAGAAGCCCAAAGTATTCAATGGAATAAAGATAGTATTTTTAACAAATGTTGTTGGCATAGCTGGATGGTAGTATGTAGAAAAATGCAAATATATCCAAGCCTATCACCCTACAAAAAACTCAAATCCAAGTGGATCCAAGACCTTAACGTAAACCCAGCCACACTGAACTTGATAGAAAAGAAAGTAGGAAATTCCCTCCAACACATTGGCATAGATGACAAGTTCCTAAATATAACACCAGTAGCACAGACACTAAGAACAACAATCAATAAGTGGGACCTCCTGAAACTGAAATGCTTCGGTAAAGCCAAGGACACAGTCAATAAGACAAAACGACAGCATGACATTAACCCACACATCTATAAACACCTGATTGCCTTTGGTAGAATTGCCATTTTTACTATGTTGATCCTACCAATCCAGGAACATGGGAGAGCCTTCCATTTTCTGATATCCTCTTCAATTTCTTTCTTCAATGATTTAAAATTTTTTGTCAAATAGGTCTGTTACTTCTTTGGTTATAGTTACTCCAAGGTATTTAATAATATTTGCGACTATAATGAAGGGTAATGTATCCCTTATTTCTTTTTCAGCTCTTTTATCTTTAGTGTATAGAAGGGCTACTGATTTCTTTAAGTTAATCTTGTATCCTGCCACATTGCGGAAGGTGTTTATTAACTGTAGTAGTTTCTTAGAAGAATTTTGTGGGTCATTTATGTATACAAACATATCATCTGCAAATAGAGATAGCTTCACTTCTTTTCCAATTTGTATCCCATTAATCTCCTTTCATTCTGTTATTACTTTAGCTAAAATTTGAGAACCATACTGAAGAGATAAGGGGAGAGAGGACAACCTTGTCTAGTTCCTGATTTTAGTGGGATTGCTCTGAGTTTTTCTCCATTAAGTTTGATACTGACAGTCGGCTTCTTGTAAATCGCATTTATTATATTTAGGTATTCTCCCTGTATTCCTGATCTCTCCAGGGCTTTATGAACACCTGATCTTTGACAATCAGACCCAAAATATTCAATGGAAGAAAGATGGTATATTTAACAAATGGTGTTGGCATAGCTGGATGGAAGTGTTTAGAAAAATGCAAATAGATCTGAGCCTGCCACCCTGCATAAAACTCAAATACAAGTGGATCAAAGAACTCAACATAAACCAATCCACTTTAAACTTGATAGAAAAGAAAGGGGGAAATATACTTCTACGAATTGGCACAAGCAACCACTTCCTAAATATAACACCAGTGGCATAGACACTAAGAACAACAATCAGTAAGTGGGATCTCCTGAAGCTAAGAAGCTTCTGTAAAGCCAAGGACAGTGTCAATAGGACATAATGACAACCTATAAAATGGGAAAAGATTACCTCCAACCCTACAATTGATAGAGGACTTATTTCTAAGATTTATAAAGAATTCAAGAATCTAGAGCCCAAAACCTTGAATAACCCAATCAAAAAATGGGGTGCAGATCTAAAAAGGAAATTCTCAGCAGAATTACTAATGGCTGAAAGGCAACTGAAAAAGTGCTCATCATCTTTAGCCTTCAGAGAAATGCAAATCAAAACAACTTTGAAATACCATCTGACACCTGTTAGATTGGCTAAGATGAAAGACACAAAGAACAGCCTATGCTGGAGAGGATGCAGAGCAAGTGGAACACTCCTCCATTGTTGGTGGAATTGTAAGTTTCTTCAGCTACTTTGGAATGCAGTATGGAGGTTTCTCAGAAAATTGAGAATCAATCTCCCCAAGGACCCAGCAATACCACTCCTGGTATATACCCTAAAGATGCACAGTCACACTCCAAAGGCATTAGGTCAACTATGTTCATTGCAGAATTATTTGTAATAGCAAGAACCTGGAAACAGCCTAGATGTCCCTCAACTGAAGAATGGATTAACAAACTGTGGTACATCTACACAATGGAGTACTGCTCAGCAGTAAGAAAAAATGATATCCCAAAATTTGCAGGCAAATGGATGGATTTGGAGAATATCCTACTGAGTGAGTTATCACAAACTCAGAAAGTTACACAGGGGATGTACTCTCTCATTAGTGGACTCTAAACAAACAAACAAACAAGAAAAAAGCAAAGCATGCCCAAGCTGTAAATCACAACCACTGAACAGCTTGGGATCTGAAACACCCTGGACTGACACCTTGGATCCCACTCCCCCTAGAGGAACACCAGACTCACTCTTGAGGGATGGAACAGAAAACTGCATCTGCCAGGCGTGGATACTGAACTAAGCAATATTGGGGCAGTGTGACCATGGGACTGCCAGCAGTCTGCCCAGGGATGGGATGGGATTTGTGGAGAAGAAAGAATGACCTGATGTAGTGGGAAGGAGCCACCTAATTGTGAACCACTAAAGCCATGGGCAAACACCAGTGCAAAAACTTACATAATAATATAAAGAACAACAAGGTAACTCCAGAAGAAAGTGGCGATCCTACAAATACAAGACCAGAACTGAGCAACGAAGAGGAAACAGAAGGAAGCAACACCAAAAATTCCTTTTTAATGATCATCAAAGCTCTCAAAGAAGATATGAAAAGTAGCCTTAAAGAAATAGAAGAAAATACAAACAAAAAATTCGAAGAGATGAACAAATCTATGAAAGAAACATGCCAGGAATTAAAAGCTGAAATGGAAACAATAAAAAAGGCACAAAATGAGGGAAAGATGGAAATAGAAAATCTGAAGAAAAAATCTGGAACCACAGATACAAGCATAACAAACAGAGTTCAAGTGATACAAGACAGAATCTCTGAATTGGAAGATTCAGTAGCTCAAATAGATATATCAGTCAAAGAAAATAGTAAAACTAAAAAAGCCATAACTCAAAATGTTCAAGAAATCTGGGACACCAAGAAAAGATCTAATTTGAGAATAATAGGAATAGAAGAAGGAGAAGAATACCAGCTAAAAGGCACAGATAAGGTTTTCAGTAAAATCATAGAAGAAAACTTCCCTAACCTGAAGAAGGAAATGCCTATAAAGATACAAGAAGCTTACAGAACATCAAAAAAGATATGACCCAAAAAAAGTCAGCGTGCCACATTATAATCAAGCCACAAAACATACAGAACAAAGAAAAAATTTTAAGAGCTGCAAAAGAAAAGGGCCATCTTCCATATAAAGGCAGAGTCATCAGAATAATGCCTGACTATTCAATGGAAATGATGAAAGCTAGAAGGATTTGGTCAGAAGTTATACAGACGCTAAAAGAGCAAGGCTGCCAAACTAGAATACTATACCCTGCAAAATTATCAATCACCATAGATGGAGTAAACAAGATATTCCATGACAAAGTCAGACTGAAAAAATATCTATCTACCAATCCAGCACCACAAAGAGTATTAGAGTGAAAACTCCGACCTAAGGACCCCAGATACACCCACAAAATCACAAACAATCAATAAATTCACAGAAGAATACTCCAGAGAAAGGAAATATAAACAAGTTACCACCAAAAATGGCAGGATATATCAATCAATGGCCACTAATTTTCCTTAATATCAATGGACTCAACTCTCCTATAAAATGTCACACACTAACAAGATGGTTACAACAACATATGCCATCCTTCTGTGGCCTACAAGAAACATACCTCAACTGCAAGGACAGTTACAGGCTTAGAATAAAGGGTGAGGAAAAGATTTTCCAGTCAAATGGTCCTAAGAAACAAGCGGGGGTTGCCATCCTAATATCTAACAAAGTAGACTTTAAGCTTAAAGCAATAAAAGGGACCAAGATGGTCACTACTGATTCATTTTAGAAAAAATTACTCAAGAGGAGATTTCAATTTTGAATATTTATGCCCCTAATATAAGGGCACCTACTTATGTAAAAAAAAAAAAACAAACAAACAAAAAACTGCTAAAGCTCAAATCCCACATCAATTCTTACACCATAATAGAGGGAGACTTCAATACCACACTTTCAACCCTGGATAGATCAACCAGACAGAGACTCAACAGAGAAATAAGGATTCTAAAAGAGGTTTGATACAAATGGATTTAATAGATATCTACAGAAGCTTCCACCCAAACGCAAAGGAATATACATATTTCTCAGCTCCTCATGGAACTTTCTCCAAAATTGACCACATAATTGGTCATAAAGCAAATATCAACAGATACAAAAAAATGGAAATAATCCCTTGTAACATATCGGACCACCAGGGCCAAAAGTTAGAGTTCAACAACATCAAAACCCAAAGAAAGCCTACTAACTCATGGAAACTAAACATCACTCAGCTGAACCATCTCTGGGTCAAGGAAGAAATTAAGAAAGAAATAAAAGTCTTCCTAGAATTTAATGGAAATGAATCCACAAAGTATCCAAACTTGTGGTACACAATGAAAGCAGTCTTAAGAGGAAAATTCATAGCACTAGATGCCTATATGAAAAACCTAGAGAAATATCACACTAGAGATTTAAAAGCTCAGCTGAAAGCCTTAGAAAAATTAGAAGAGAACTCTAGATGGAGTAGATGGCAGGAAATAATCAAACTTAGAGCTGAAATCAATACAATTAAAACTAAAAGAACAATACAAAGAATCACTGAATCTTAGAGTTGCTTCTTTGAGAAAGTTAACAAGATAGATAAGCCCTTAGCCAAACTAATCAAAAAACAGAGAGAGAGTGTTCAAATAAACAAAATAAGAAACGAAAAGTGGGACATAATAATAGACTCCCAGGAAATACAGAGAATTATCAGATCATTTTGAAAATCTATATTCCACAAAAATGGAAAACCTAGAAGAAATGGACAGCTTCCTAGACAGGTACCATCTACCAAAATTAAATGATGATCAGATTAATTACCTAAACAGGCCTATAACCCTTAAGGAAATTGAAGCTGTCATTAAAAATCTCCCTAAAAATAAAAGCCCTGGTCCAGATGGTTTCAGTGCTGAATTCTATCAGATATTAAAAGAAGAATTACTACCATTGCTCCTCAAACTATTTCACACAGTAGAAACTGAAGGAATATTGCCAAATTCCTTTTATGAGGCCACAATTCCCATAATACCCAAGCCATTCAAAGACACAACAAAGAAGGAGAGTTACAGACCAATTTCCCACATGAATATTGATACGAAAATACTCAACAAAATTTTGGCAAAACATATACAGCAATGTACAAAAGATATCATCCACTATGACCAAGTAGGCTTCATCCCAGAAATGCAGGGCTGGTTCAACATACGAAAAACTGTAAATGTTATCCATCATATAAACAAACTAAAGGAACAAAACCACATGATTATATCCTTAGATGCTGAAAAAGCCATTGAGAATATCCAACACTCTTTTATGATTAAAGCCCTGGAGAGATCAGGAATACAGGGAGAATGTCTAAATATAATAAAGGTGATTTTCAAGAAGCCCACAGTCAGTATCAAACTTAATGGAGAAAAACTCAAAGCAATCCCATTAAAATCAGGAACTAGAAAAGGATGTCCTCTCTCTCCTTATCCATTCAATATAGTTCTCAAAGTTTTAGCTAAAGCAATAAGGGAATGAAAAAGAGATTAAGGGGATACAAATTGGAAAAGAAGAGGTGAAGGTTTCACTATTTCTAGATGATATGATTGTATACATAAGTAACCAACAAAATTCTTCCAAGGAACTGCTACAGCTGATAAACACCTTCAGCAATGTAGCAGGATACAAGATTAACTCAACAAATTAGTAGCCCTTCTGTACGCTAAAGACAGAAGAACTGAAAAAGAAACAAGGGAAACATTACCCTTCATAATAGCTGCAAATAGTATTAAATACCTTGGAGTAACTATAACCACAGATCTATTTGACAAAAATTTTAAATCACTGAAGAAAGAAAGAAATTGAAGAGGATATCAGAAAATGGAAAGCTCTCCCATGTTCCTGGATTGGTAGGATCAACATAGTAAAAATGGCAATTCAACCAAAGGCAATCTACAGATTCAATGCACTGCCTATCAAAACACAAATACAATATTTTTTGGAACTTGAAAGAACAATACTCAATTTCATTTGGAATAGCAGGAAAGCCAGGATTGCCAAAAAATCTTTCTCAACAAAAGAACCTAAGGAGGTATCACCATCCCTGACTTCAAGTTATACTATAGAGCTACAGTATTAAAAACAGCCTGGTACTGGCATAAAACATACCTGTGTATCAATGGAATAGAATTGAGGATCCAGACATTAACTCAAAAACCTATGAACACCTGATCTTTGACAAAGAGGCCTAAAACATTCAATGGAAAAAAGATAGTATATTTAACAAATGGTGTTGGCATAGTTGGATGGAAGTGTGTAGAAAAATGCAAGTAGAAATGAAAGGGGGACATAACAACAGACCCCCAGGAAATACAGAGAAATATCAGGTCATATTTTGAAAATCTATATTCCACAAAATTGGAAAACCTAGAAGAAATGAACAGCTTTCTGGACAGGTACCATCTTCCAAAATTAAATGAAGACTAGATTAATTACCTAAACAGGCCTATAACCCTTAAGGAAATTGAAGCTGCCATTAAAAACCTCCCCAAAAATAAAAGCCCTGGCCCAGATGGTTTCAGTGCCGAATTCGACCAGACATTCAAAGAAGAATTACTACTGTTACTCCTCAAACTATTTCACACAGTAGAAACTGAAGGAATATTGCCAAATTCCTTTTATGAGGCCACAATCACCCTAATACTCAAGCCACTCAAAGACACAACAAAGAAGGAGAATTAGAGACCAATTTCCCTCATGAATATTGATGCGAAAATTCTCAACAAAATTTTGGCTAACCGTATACAACAATGCATAAAAGATATCATCCACCATGACCAAGTAGGCTTTATCCCAGAAATGCAGGGCTGGTTCAACATATGAAAAACTGTAAATGTTATCCATCATATTAACAAACTAAAGGAACAAAACCACATGATCATATCCTTAGATGCCGGAAAAGCCTTTGACAAAATCCAACACTCCTTTATGATTAAAGCCCTGGAGAGATCAGGAATAAAGGGAGAATACCTAAATATAATAAAGGCGATTTACAAGAAGCCAACAGCCAGTATCAAACTTAATGGAGAAAAACTCAAAGAATTCCCACTAAAGTCAGGAACTAGACAAGGATGTCCTCTCTCCCCTTATCTATTCAATATAGTTCTCGAAGTTTTAGCTAAAGCAATAAGGGAACGAAAAGAGATTAAGGGCATACAAATTGGAAAAGAAGAAGTGAAGCTATCTCTATTTGCAGATGATATGATTGTACACATAAGTGACCCACAAAATTCTTCCAAAGA
>PVIH01011849.1:8788-28887 GCA_004025045.1 Sigmodon hispidus | reverse complement strand
CAGAAGAGCTGAAAAAAAAATAAGTGAAACATTACCCTTCATTTTAGCTGCAAATAGTATTAAATACCTTGGAGTAACTATAACCAAAGAAGTAACAGACCTATTTGACAAAAATTTTAAATCATTGAAGAAAGAAATTGAGAGGATATCAGAAAATGGAAAGCTCTCCCATGTTCCTGGATTGGTAGGATCAACATAGTAAAAATGGCAATTCTACCAAAGGCAATCTACAGATTCAATGCACTGCCTATCAAAATCCCAACACAATATTTTTTGGACCTTGAAAGAACAATACTCAATTTCATCTGGAATAACAGGAAAGCCAGGATTGCCAAAATAATTTTACTCAACAAAAGAACCTCAGGAGGTATCACCATCCCTGACTTCAAGCTATACTATAGAGCTACAGTAATAAAAACAGCCTGGTACTGGCATAAAAACAGACTTGTGGACCAACGGAATAGAATTGAGGATCCAGACATTAACTCAAAAACCTATGAACACCTGATTTTTGACAAAGAGGCCCAAGACATTCAATGGAAAAAAGATAGTATATTTAACAAATGGTGTTGGCATAACTGGAAGGAAGTGTGTAGAAAAATGCAAATAGATCCGAGCCTGTCACCCTGAACAAAACTCAAATCCAAGTGGATCAAAGACCTCAACTTAACCACAACCACTTTGAACTTGTTAGAAGAGAAAGTGGGAAATACACTTCTACAAATTGGCACAGGCGACCACTTCCTAAATATAACACCAGTGGCACAGGCACTAAGACCAACAATCAATAAGTTGGATCTCCTGAAGCTGGGAAGCTTCTGCAAAGCCAAGGACACTGTCAATAGGACAAAACGCCAGCCTACAGAATGAGAAAAGATTTTCACCAACCCTACAAGTGACAGAGGACTAATCTCTAAGGTATATAAAGAGCTCAAGAATTTAGATCACAAAACCTTGAATAACCCTATCAAAAAATGGGGTTCAGATCTAAAAAGGGAATTCTCAGCAGAGGAACTACGAATGGCTGAAAGGCACCTGAAAAAGTGCTCTTCATCTTTAGCCATCAGAGAAATGCAAATCAAAACAACTTTGAGATACCACATAACACCTGTTAGATTGGCTAAGATAAAAGGTACAGATGACAGCCTATGCTGGAGAGGATGCGGAGCAAGGGGAACACTCCTCCATTGTTGGTGAGATTGTAAGCTTGTCCAGCCACTTTGGAATACAATATGGAGGTTTCTCAGAAAATTGAGAATCAGTCTACCCAAGGACCCAGCAATACCACTTCTGGGTGTATACCCTAAAGAGGCACATTCACACTCCAAAGGTATTAGCTCAACTATGTTCATAGCTGCATTATTTATAATAGCAAGAACCTGGAAACAACCTAGATGTCCCTCAACTGAAGAATGGATTAACAAACTGTGGTACATCTACACAATGGAATACTACTCAGCAGTAAGAAAAAATGATATGCTAAAATTCACAGGCAAATGGATGGATTTGGAGAATATCCTCCTGAGCAAAGTATCAGAAACTCAGATAGATAAGCAGGGGATGTACTCACCCACTAGTGGTCTCTAAACAAACAAACAAGGAAAAAAAGCCAAACATGCCCAAGCAGCAAACCACAACCCCTGAATAGCTTGGGATCAGAAACACCCTGGACTGACCCTTCAAACCCCAGTCCATCTATAGGAACACCTGACTCACTCTTGAGGGAGGGGGGACAAAACTGGATTTGGCCGGGAGTGAAGACTGATCCAAGCATTGTTGGGCCAGTGTGACCATAGGACTGTTGGCTCCCTGCCAAGGGAGGGGATGGGGAGTTTCAGAGAAGAAAAATGATCAGATGTGGTGGGAGGGGGAAGAGACCTTCAATAAGGAAATACAGGGATGGAAAAAAAATTCAGAGGGAAAGCTGAACACAAAGAAAATATATGTGTAGTAATCTTATTTGCATTTCCTCCCTTGATAAGCCATGCTTATGATTATTATCCTCTGTATAGTTATTGTTAACTCTTCGGCATTTTTTTAATTCTTTTTACTGGTTTTTTTTTGATAAATACAAAATATAGAAGAAAAAAAAAAGAAAAGAAAAACGCATGTAGATCCGAGCCTGTCATCCTGCACAAAACTCGAATCCAAGTGGATCAAAGACCTCTACATAAACCAAGCCATTTTGAACTTGATAGAAAAGAAATTGGGAAATACACTACTACGAACTGGCACAGGCAACCACTTCCTAAATATGACATCAGACACTAAGACCATCAAACAAAAAGTGGGATCTCCTGAAGCTAGGAAGCTTCTGTAAAGCCAAGGACAGTGTCAATAGGACAAAACGCCAGCCTACAGAATGGGAAAAGATTTTCACCAATCCTACAATTGATAGAGGACTGATCTCTACGATATATAAAGAGCTCAAGAATCTAGAGCCCAAAACCTTGAATAATCTAATCAAAAAATGGGGTACAGATCTAAAAAGGGAATTCTCAGCAGAGGAATTACGAATGGCTGAAAGGCACCTGAAAAAGTGGTCATCATCTTTTGTCATCAGAGAAATGCAAATCAAAACAACTTTGAGATACTACCTAACACCTGTTAGATTGGCTAAGATAAAAGGCACAGATGAATGCCTATGTTGGAGAGGATGTGGAGGATGGGGACCACTCCTCTATTGTGGATGGGAGTGTAAGCTTGTTCAACCACTTTGGAATGCTATATGACGGTTTCTCAGAAAATTGAGAATCAATCTCCCCAAAGACCCAGCAATACCACTTCTGGGTATATACGCTAAAGATGCACATTCACACTCCAAAGGTATTAGCTCAACTATTTTCATAGCAGCATTATTTGTAATAGCAAGAACCTGGAAACAACCTAGATGTCCCTCAACTGAAGAATGGATTAACAAATTGTGGTACATCTACACAATGGAATGCTACTCAGCGTTATGAAAAAAATGATATCCTAAATTTTGCAGGAAATGGATGGATTTGGAGAATATCCTCCTGAGGAAGGTGTCACAAACTCAGAAAGTTAAGCAGAGGATATACTCACTCATTAGTGGTCTCTAAACAAACAAACAAGAAAAAAATCAAAGCATGCCCAAGTTGCAAACCATAACTATTGAACAGCTTGGGATCAGAAACACCCTGGACTGACACTTAGGATCCCACTCCACCTAGAGGAACACCTGATTCACTCTTGAGGGAGGAGGTACAAAACTGGATTTGCCAGGAGTGGAGACTGAACTAATCATTATTGGATCAGTGGGATCATGGGACTGTCTGCTGCCTGCCCATGGAGGGGATGGGGAGTTGTGGAGAAGAAATAATGACCTGATGTGGCGGGAGGGGGAAGGGACCTTGAATAAGGATATACAGGGATAGAAAAAAATTCAGAGGGAAAGCTGAACACAAAGTAATTTTATGTGTAGCAAATTATTTGCATTATCACCCTTGATAAGTCATGTTTATGATTTCTATATTCTTTATAGTTATTGTAACTTATCAGCATTTAAATTCAATTTACTGTTTTTCTTGATAAATACAAAATAAATAAAGAAAATGAATAAAAAAGAAAAAAAGTTTATTATGAGTTCCAAAATAGGCAGTGGATTTCTGACTAGTGTTCTGACTGCAAAAGGCTACAGGGGCTCACATAAAATCAATGCATAAAGAGTTTTTAAAAAAACACAATTTTCATGCATTTAATTGCATGGAACATGCATATATGTGCGTGCTTTTTTCTGTGTATGTAACACATCTGTATGCATGTCGATATATTTGCATTTATGTAAGTACACTTTCTTTCATGTTGAGTATTTCTTATATGTTCCTATGTGTTTCTTGTATGTCTGGATGCCCAGAGTTTAACTTATCTTTGGATTAATTGCATTTTACAGTAGAAATTAAAGGTGGAGATAAAACATGTAAAAAGTTTTATGTTTCATATGTACCATGACTGCCCACAAAATTGTGTATTGTGTGAATTTCTACTAATGAACAAATTTATCCAGTAAGATGTGTGGAAAATTGTCATTCACTCTAAAATTAATGAAACAAAAAATCTTCTTACAATTGAATGTTTTCTAAGTTCAATGCTGATATTGAGATTCATGTTTTTATTAAGTTCATCTTGATCGAGGTTCTGCAGGCATATACCAGTATTGTCCATTAATAATAGAGGGTCTTGTTTCCTATACTATTGTTGGGAAGTTAATATAAAGAAGAAAATGGGGAAAATGAACAGCAATGCTAATTTAGTGTCTTGGGTAGTGGGTGCCAAGATTTTCATCCTTATAAGTGCTCACTTTCAGAGGCATCATAAAGTTTAATTATATCCAAAATTTCAGACAATTTGGGCTAGAAATGTCAATTTTGAAAATAAAGGCATAAGGGGCTGGAGAGATGGCTCAGAGGTTAAGGGCACTGACTGTTCTTCCAGAGGTCCTGAGTTCAATTCCCAGCAAAACCACATGGTGGCTCACAACCATCTATGATGAGGTCTGGCGCCCTCTTCTGTAAAACTGTATGCATAATAAATAAAAAAAAAATTAAAAAAAAAAAAGAAAATAAAGGCATAAATTAGATATTCTTAAGCCCCATGATAAACTGTATAAAACCCTGTACCTCACAATTGCTAAACTAGTCTAGATTCCAGTGAAGAAAAAAACTATGTCATTAAATTTATTCAGTAAATAATTTTCTAACATTAGTGAAATAGTTAAAATAGCTTTAAATAGTTAAAGCTCGTTATGTTTTTTCATAAATGATGGAGTGGGTTATTTACGTTTGTCTCTGAATTTAATTTTTATGGTTAACATTTTTACAATGTTTATTTTTATCTTGTAAGTTGGACTTACTATTAAATAATGAAGATAATTCATTTTCTTGTCCCATGAAAGCATTCAGATATTCACAAAAATGTAGAAATTAATTTTCATAAGTGAATAAGAGAAAAGGAAGGTTAAAATGAGGTAAAAATAAAGAGTTTCATACACTTGATTAGGATTTTAGAACTGTTTCTAGAAGTTGAAGATTCTGCTCTCAGCTCCCTAAATAAAGAAACACATTTGGCTTGAGTGTCTCTTAGAGGACCATCTTCTTTGGCTACTACAGAGAGCAAGTTCCAGGACCTCTGTCTTCACCCAAACCAAGTAGTGCTCAGTCTCTCATTATTTTTATAAAGGCTAAGGACAGTTTTTTAAATTTAATTTAACCATATTTCCATATTGGAAATGCTAATAACACCAATTAAAATGTAAAGATTGTGTAAATACTTTTCCCTAGGGAATTATAAAGAATATAGGAACAAAAATATATACAATGATGTTGCTATTTGGCTGAATATCAGATGTAGAAATGATAAAAGGGGAAGATTTCTTACAAAGCATCAATACAGTACCAGTCTGAGAAAAAAAAAGAAAATGAAGAATATTACACATAATGCTTAAAAAATCTAGATATTTATGTGAAACTTTTCATCTCCACAAACCATAACCTGCCATAAGTTATTCCTATGACTATTAATAACTATAAAGTTGTAATAAGCAGTTTCTGGTAACATGAAGCTTTGGTCACATGTTTATTATCTATCTAGGAGGAATATTTGTTAACTAAATCTAAAGTAGTGATGGATTATGCTTGATATATGTAGTAACTGTTATTTTTTATGAACATGCTTCCATTTATTTTGAATTAAATCTCACAGATCAGTTACATTAAATTGCCTTTGTAATAATTAAAACATTACAACAATTATTAATGGCTAGGTAACTTTCAATCTAGAATTGAAATAAAAAACTGAACTTATGTATATATATATATACAGGAAATTTATATGTATAAATAAATAGATGAAAAACTTATAGGTAATATGTGGATTGATAGACAAGTGAGTTTTAAATCTGTACAGAAATAAACATCATTGTGGAATTGTTAAAAAGCATGTTAAATGAACCAGAATAATATTTTAAAATATATTTTAAATATGCTTTGTAAAAAATACTTTTCATTAAAATCCAATATCAATTAGGATTAATCTGTATTTATTAATTTTGTCTTGAATAATAGTGCTCAAGGAATTTGTGTGCCTATATTTTGTCTTACTAAGAGATGTTGTGACTATTGTTACCTAAATTACACATTACTTCAGTAAGGTAATCAGTGTTAGAATTAGGCAAGCACAGGAGTTTAAGAAGTGTTTGTCAATGTGGTGAATAAAATAAGTCTATTTTTTAACATGGCAAAGGAGACTTTATTTTATATATAAAATAATTTTTTTAAAGGAGAACTTTGGCATTTAACAGATGAAAAACAGTAAGTTTGTGAGAAGTCAAACTGCACATAGGAGAAACAAACTTTTCTGATTTTAACTACACATTGTGAAAGTCAGGGGTAACCACAGCAGACTATCTCAGTGTCTTTCCTTTGCATCTTCCTGGGGAAATAGTATCAGTCCTTCAGTCTTGTTCTGAATGTTTAAAATAAGTCTATTTTAATAACCATCTCTGATAATGATGAAATGTCACCACCTGCCAAAAAAGCAACTTTAACAGGAATATTTTATTTCATCCCACAGTTCCAGACCATCATTACATCAGGGAAGGCCTGCTTAAAAGAGCAGTAGATACCTGTTTCCATTGCAGCTACTGTGAGTCCACAGTCACAGAGAGAGAGACAGGGAGGAAGGGAGAGAGAGAATAGTATTCAGAAACGAGGTTCAAAAAAAGTAGTATTCTATAATTGACCCAAAGTGGCGTCTTTTTCACAACCAAACAACAATAGCAACAAAATAAAAGAAGACAAACTCTAAAGCTAAATACTGTGTCTTGTTGTGACAGGAAGACTTCAAATTAAGTTAAATTTTAAGAATCTGTTTGTTTTTCAGCCCTTTTGACCATTGTGCTGAAATAATTTTAAGGATTGTGGATTGATTTAATATTCCCACTTCTATTGTTTCAAGATTCTCTCAATATGAAACTTAATTTTTAGTTGGTAAATAATAATTATAAATAATAAATTTTTATTATAAATAATAAAAATACCACAACTATTAATACTCTCATATGGAAGGAAGATGATATCCTAAGGAATAATGAGGAAAGTCTTCTTGGATTTAAGGAGATTCCTTTGCAGTACTCTGTGGCAAAGTAGATTAAAGACATAGCAATAAACAAAACCTGATAAATATTGACCTTATGTAGTAGTATTTACAAAACTTTGTCAATTTTTTATTTGATTTGAAATTTATAGTGATAATTTTTACTGTAAAATCTGTTCCGATTTGATGTGAAATTGCATAGCTGTTGTAAATATAATTCAATCTAGTTAAACCATGAAGTTTGTGCTAGAATTAGTTTGTTGGAAAATTTCTCATGTTCTGAACCCAACTGTGACTTTTTAAACATGTTTAAAGCTTAAGTGAAATAATTATTATATTTGTAAATAGAATCTATAAGATAAACATCTTCTGATCCATGAGGTTAGGCAAGATTTTAGTCCAATAGGACTTATGTCCTTATTTGAAGGAGAAGCAACAGCAGAGCTCTTCTTTTCTACCCAGGTATAAAGATAAGAGAGATGGCAGGCATAATATAAGAAAAACAACTGCAACCCGGGGAGCAGGGAGACCAATGTAAAAATCGTAGTCTAAGTCTCTTGACCTCAGACTTTCATCATATAGACAACGTTTGAGAACGACAATGTATTTTGCTATAAGCTGGTTATTCTGTGATTTTTTTTATGTCAGCCTGCACTGTCTAATACAATTGATATGTAAGTATATGTGAGAGTATTTCCTCAGGATATTATCAAAATAAATCTGTGCAGCTGGGTGAACTCAATTGTTATGGTCTTGGGAAGAAGTATGATTTTTCTATTTTTTCTATTCCGTTTCTGCACTTCAGATGCTCCAGTTCTCTAGCTGTAGAGCTAAAGCCTCAACTCTGGATAAAGATGCTAAAAGTCACATAGACTCTTGGTTTTAAAGTGCAATATGTAGTATCTATATTCTTGGATAGTTGGGAACCACTTTGGATTGCCTGCCACTAAACCCCATTTATAGATTGAATGATGTGTGTGAACTAAATGGTAACAATATATTTGTTTAGATCATCTGAGAAAAATGGAGGAATATTTCAGCATGAGATATGAGGATATTGAAAAGGGCTAAAAATAGATGTTTCCATTAAATTATTTTGAGCTTCATGGTCCAAGTTTGAGATGAAGATAATTTTAGCATCTTTTACTTTAATATACCTATGTCTTTTAAATTTCTTTTTTTGTTGTTGTATGGTCTTTTTAACAGTGATTAGTTTTTCCAGTGCTGTTAAAAATTATCCAATCAGATACTTTATTTTTATTTTTTTATTCATGAAAACATATTTTATTCTCCTTTAATTAAATATTTCAATTAGCAACCTGGGTATTTACAAATCTTCTTCCCAATCCTCTCCTAAAGATTTATTTCTTCACAGATACTCAACAGTCTGCTGCTCACCAGAGGTCTGTTTATGTTTAATTACTTATATGTTTGATTTTTAAAATTATTTTTAGAAAATAAAGTACTTTTTCCCCCATGTATCCCCTTGCTCTCCCTCCCTTCCCCATCCCAATCCCTCCTGGTCAGCCTTCAGCCTCCCTCCTCCCAATCGTCCCATCCCCTCCCTTGGAAGGGCAAGAAGTCTCAAGGTGTATCATCTCAGCTTCCACTCCAGGCATGTCTGATTTCCTCATCCTAATGTCATTACTGGGTTAGGTGTTCCTCTGGAAAGAACGGGCTCTGAAATGCCCATCCATGCATAGAAACACAGTCTGATCCTTCCCCTCAAGGCTCTACATACTGCCCATGTCAGAGGACAGCTGCCTATCCTTGGAAGGCTTAATTCCTTTTCTTGAAGGTTCCCCAGTGGCTATCCTTAATTCAGTGAACTTTCCAGAGCTCCAGCCAGCCATCATTGTGGGAATTTTCCTTATAAGCCCTAGACCCTTGCTCATATAGACTCTTCTCCTCTGCTCTCAGGTGGACCAGGTGCTCAGCCCAGTGCTCAGCCATGTATTCCTGCCTCTACCTCTATTCATTGTTGGATATAAGTTCTGTGATGGCACTTGAAGTGTCTATTTATTTGATTTTAGGGGAAGTCTTGTCTAGCAACACCTTCAGTATTGATTGGAGAACTAGGCAGTAATGTCCTATGACTTCTTTTAGGTTACCCTCACACCAGATCTTTTTTCCATCCCCACATTGGCTTCCTTTATTATTCCTTTGTTTTTCTCCCTCACTGTCATTCCTCTCACTCAGTTATCCCCTTCTCTCATGATATTTTCCCACATCTTCTTGGTTGCAAACTCTTCTGCTCCCAATTAGCTGACAAGATCGTCTCCATTTTCTCTCCCTAGGAGAATCCCTAAAACTATCTCATAAGTTTCTTCTGATCCAAAGTTTTTCAAGGGTTGTGCCTTGCAGCTTGGATGTGCTTTGCTTTTTATCTAAATAACACTAATGAGTGAGTACATCCACTACTTATCTTCCTGGACTTGTGATACATCACTCAGGAAGATATTTTCCAAATCCATCCATTTGTGTGAAAATATTAGGATGTCATTTTTTTTTAACTGCTGAGTTGTAGTCCATTGTGTAGATGTACTGCAGTTTGTTAATCCATTCTTCAGTTGAGGAGCATCTAGGTTATTTCCAGGTTTTTTTCTATTATCAACAATGCTGCTACAAACATAGATGAGCTAATGCCATTGGAGCGCAAATGTGAGTCCTTTGTGTATATGTCCAATAGTGGTTTTACTGGGTCCTTGGTGAGACTGATTCCCAGTATTCTGAGAACTGCCATACTGCATTTTATAGTGGCTGTACAAGTTTATATTCCCACCAACAATGGAGGAGTCTTCTTCTTGTTTCACATCCTATCTAGCATAGGCTGTCCTCTGCATGAAAAAAAAAATACAAAGAAAAGATTGGAAAAGATGAACAAACCCCTGAGAGAAATAAGAAAACCCAAGAAAAAGAAAACAAACAGGTGAAAGAAACATTCCAGGAATTAAAAATTAAAATAGAAGCAATAGAGAATGCTTAAAACAAGATAAAGCTTGAAATAGAAAACCTGAAATACTGGAAACATAGATTCAAGCATAACCAACAGAATCCAAGAAATGGAAGAAAGAATCTCTGGAGTAGAAGATTCAGTAGTGGAAATAGATACATCAGTTAAATACAACGCTAAAACCAAAAAAGTCACAACACAAAATGTCCAGGAAATATGGGACACCACAAAAAGACTAAACCTGAGACTAACTGGAATGGAAGAAGGAGAAGAACACCAGCTCAAAGGCATAGAAAATATATTCAAGAAAATCATAGAAGAAAACTTTCTCACCTAAAGAAGGAAATACCTATAAAGATACAAGAATCCTACAGAAAACCAAACAGCCTAGACCCACAAGAAAGTCTGCTTGCCATATAATAATCAAACCACTAACCTACAGAACAAAAAAATACTAAGCTGCAAATGAAAAAGTCCAAATTACATATAAAGACACATTCATCAGAATAACACCTGACTATTCAAAGGAAACAATGAAATCAAGAAGGTCCTGTGTTGCACGCAACCTTGCCAGCAAAAAAAGCACAATACCCAGGATCTTCTTTCAGCAGTTTATTCGGGACCTTTACAATTGTTCTCTCTTTGTTCTTCTCTGTCTTCTTCTCCTTCTCCTCTCCCAGGAAACCCCGCCCACTGACTAGAAACTCTCAGGGCATCCAATCCCAATAAGCCACAAGGGCACAGCTCATAGGTCCTCATATGCAGCAGCAAACCACACCCCAGGCTCAAGCCAAATAAGGAGTTGTTTATCAAAAGAGAGCACTCACCCACAGGAGGTGGAAGCCAGAAATCAGCACCATCTTTAGGGTGCAGCAGCAGGCAGCTCTGTACATCTCCCCCTTATTTAATAATTAATAAATCAAGCAAAAGCAGTGGGCAAGAGCAGAGGCCTAATCCCCACTGTGCAAGAGGACTTGTGTTATCCCTAATCCAGGTGTCATCCATCCAGACAGGGACAGACCTGTCCAGCACCCATTTTTATGAGGACAGGATAGTGGGTGCCAACCTGCATGCAATTAGGTATGCTCTTCATGAAGCCTTTCCTAGGCAAAACCATGTGCAGTGCTTAGCCTCGCAACCTGTGCCAAACATTACTCTTTCAAGGCAGCAAGCCAAACATATGGAGGCTGTCCCGCCTCAATGGCGGTGAAGGCTTGAACAGTCATGGCCATGCTCCTATGCTGTGTGGACCTCATTTTGCAGATGCACCACAGGCAAATCAGAATTATCAGCACAATCAGCCAGCCAGAACACCCATTCTCGCCCATTCCTTCAGATGATTGAGGGTGGGGGACATCCATCTCATCAGTCCTTCAGCAACTACAGGGTCCACTCGAGTTGAATTCTCAGCAACGATTGCAACTCTCAACTTCTCCATGGTCGCTTGGAATTCACCTGACCAATTTCCTATAAAATAACTTGACACAACATTAGACAAATTTGCAGCATAGGAAAATTTTTCATACTGAATAGAAGTCACGCATAGGGCCTGATACTTCCATTCGCATCCCAACTGAGCTATCTGCCAGAGGACATCAACCTTCTCTTGCACCAGGTCAATCCTTTGGTTAACCAACATCAGCCTGCCTTTGAAATGCCTCTTTGAATGTTTAAGGCATGGGCTACATTGGCAGACAAATTATTAAGTGTTTGAGCCATCTGGACAGTGTGACTCATAGCAATGGCGGCCATGGTGGCCCCAATTGTGGTTAGGTAAATGGCTGTAACAACAGCTGCAGTAATACCAAAATCCCTCCTAGCTCTAAACAAGCTCATGGCATTAGGGCTTTGTACCAGGACAGGTACCCATTCCAGGGCCAATCCTTGCCCTCAAAGTCAGCATCATACTTGCCATTTCGGACCTTCCTGGTTAGCCGTTATGGTACCCACACTGGATCTTGCCGGTCCTGAGAAAAGACACAAACAGAACCTCTCGCCCATGTAAGCACAGGATCAGGACCATGCCAGTGGCCCATGAAAATATCCTTCCATTTCACCATGCCTCTGTGGCTAGGGATGAGAATCAGATGTCTATCTGCCGTGGAGCGGCCATCAACATCCAAATTTTAAATATTAAGGATAAACAGAGCTATAGATAGTCTTTCTTTGGGGGTACAGCTGTGGCCTATTCCCCCTTTTTGTTTTTGTAAGCATTCCTTCAGCATGCAATGAGCACGTTCCACTATACCTTGTCCTTGTGGATTGTAAGGCAATCCATGAGTTACTTGTACATCCATTTGCCTGCAGAATGCAGTAAACTGTGTTCCAGTATAAGCTGAGCCATTGTCAGTTTTTACCTATAGAGGCTTTCCCCAAGCTGCCCAGGCCTCTAGGCAGTGCGCAACGACATTGCATCCTTTCTCTCCTGACATGGCAGTGGCATGAAAGATACCAGAGCACATGTCCACAGAAACATGTACATACTTCAAAGAGCCAAATTCAGAAATGTGAATAACATCCATTTGCAATACTTTTAATGGTAAAATCCCTCTGGGATTAACACCTAGGGAAAGTGGGTGGTGATACACCACACATTGAGCACAATCCAAAACTATTTGAGGTGCCTCAGCTTTGGATATCTGGAACTTTTGTTGTAAGGTCTTAGCATTTACATGATATAGCTGGTGAAATTCTTGAGCTTTGACTACAGGAGAGGTAAAGAATACCCAGTCCTGTCTAGTGCACATATCCACCTTGGCATTGCCTTCACCAAGTGGACCGGGAAGACCAGTATGATCATGGATGTGCTGAGGAAAAAATCTCTCCTTTCATTGCAAAATCAAGTCTTGCAAGTGGTTAAATAGGACAGCAACCATACTGGATGATTTGATTGGTCCTGCCACTTCAAGTACCTTTAAAGTATTAACCACATAGGCTGAGTCAGATATCAGGTTAAAGGAAAATTGGCATTCTTTAAACACCTCACACACTATTTGAAGTTCCACTACCTGAGGAGTACCAGGAGTAAATTGATGTTGAACTGGTTGTTTGCCTTGCACCATATAGGCACCTACTCCTGTTTTTGAGCCATCAGTGAATACATTGACAGCTCCTGCCACTGGCTCTGCGGCGGTGACCTTGGGAAAAATTATGGGGTGCTCCTTAAAAAATGTTATAAGAGGATGTTGTGGGTAATGATTATCTATTTTTCCAGCAAAGGTACAGCGAAGAATTGCCCAATCATCAACAACAGCACACAGGGTGTTAACTTGTGCTGCTGTGTATGGCACAATTATTATGGCTGGTGCATGACCAAAATACTGAATGGATTGCTGGATGCCATTCTGAGCTAAATCAGCTACTGCTGTAGGGTAATGTTCTATACTTTTACTAGGCGATACCTTTGGGTGTATCCACAACAGTGGACCTATTGCCATAGTACCACTCTGGGTTGTCTGAATGTGGGTAAAAGGCATAGGGCAAAATCTTTTCCTTCCTCAATCCTATTCAGGCAAGCATCCTGCAACCTCTGTTCAACTACCTGTAGTGCTTTTCTGGCTTCCACTGTCATCACCTGCGTGGAGTCTAAAGCCAACTCTCCTTTCAGAATGTCATAAAGGGGTTTCAATTCATAATTTGCAATCCTAAAATATCCTCTAATCCAATTAATATCTCCCAACAGCTCTTCCTCCGAGTCTGTAGACTCTGGAGTTTCTATATCAGCAAGGTCGGGGTAAAACTCTTCCCCTTCACTCTGTCCTTCTTCACTGCCTGCCCACTCCAATCTCTTCTCCCAACATCTCCAAGGCGGCCTGTTATCAGCTTCAGGTGGCCTTGGCAAATGGAACCACATCTGCCTAGAACCAATCCACAGGTTTTGATCATCTGTGGAGACAAAAGCAAAAACTCTTTTCCCAAGTAACATATTCTTATAAACAGATTTCAAAGTCAGGATACCTTTAGTATATGTATTTGCTTAACTTAGCAGCCTTAGTAATCAGTTGTCTCTCTGCAGTTAGCTCATTAAAAGTTAAAAAAATTACAAGAAAATGCAATAACCACAATCCACACTCTCTGTTTATCTGCCATCTTTACGTGGCTTTTTTTATCTTTATTTCCTTCCCCGTTTAGAGGTTTTGAGAGTCTAAATCTGTTTTATTGAGAATTCTTAATCATTTTTCAACTCAAAGAGCTTTTAAAAGGTTGTACCACTTTAATTGCTGACTCTGCCCCTTTTGGCTGCTTTTCAATATGGTGTAGGAGCCCACGAATCTCTCCCACTGCTAGCAAGCAGAGCAGACTAAGAAAAAACTTAATGAAGCAGCTCCTTAAGAGCCAAAAAAATTGGATGTGAGGTTGAAGACCCCATCCTTGTATAACCTTTAATTCCTACCTTAAAAATCTTCTTGGAGCACTTAGCAAACAGCCCCAGCTTTTCTAATGCTTTTACTTTCACTTTGAGCTCAAGTTTGCAACTGCTGTTGCTTTCACTTTAAGCCTAAGTTTGCAACTGCTGTTACTTTCATTTTAAGCTCAAGGTTGCCTTGCATCCACGGCTATAAGAGATTACACCCACTGGTCAGTGAGCTCCCTCTTCTCCACCTTATCTACAGGTTGGAGCTACCTGCTTTGATTGCGGATCCCAATTTACCTGGGACTTATCGGTCGACCCCCCGACTGCAGAAAGATCTGATGTCTGAAGCTCTCAGGAGTTGCTTCCCCGAACAGGCCACCACTTGTCGTGCGCAACCTTGCCAACAAGGAAAACACAACACCCAGGATCTCCTTTCAGCAGTTTATTTGGGACCTTTACAATTGTTCTCTCTTTGTTCTTCTCTGTCTTCTTCTCCTTCTCCTCTCCCGGGAAACCCCGCCCACTGACTAGAAACTCTCAGGGCATCCAATCCCAATAAGCCACATGGGCACAGCTCATAGGTCCACATATGCAGCAGCAAACCACGCCCCAGGCTCAAGCCAAATAAGGAGTTGTTTATCAAAAGAGAGCACTCACCCACAGGAGGTAGAAGCCAGAAATCAGCACCATCTTTAGTGTGCAGCAGCAGGCAGCTCTCTACATTCCTGGTCAGACATTCTACAGGTACTAAAAGTACATGAATGCCAACCCAGAATACTGTACAGCAAAACTATCAATCATCATAGATGGAGTAAATAAGATATTTCACAACAAAATCCGATTTAAACAATACTTGTCCACAAATCCAGCTCTACAAACAGCCCTAGTGAGAAAACTCCAACTCTAAGGAAACATCCATATAACCACAAATTATCAATAAGCACACAGAATAAATGCCCCCCAAAAGGAAATACACACAAGCTACCACCAAAAGTAACAGGAAATATCGATCATTGGTCTATTAAGGATATCCCTTAATATTAATGGAAGCAATTCATCTATGAAAAGACACACCCTAGCATGAAGGATGTAAAAACAGAAGCCATCCTTCTGCTGCATATAAGAAACATACCACGACTTCAAAGACAGAGACAGGCTCAGAGTAAAGGGTGAGGAAAAGACTCTCTAATCAAATGGTCCTAAGAAACAAGCTGGTATAGCCATTCTAATATCTACCAAATAGACTTTAAACTAAAATCAATAGAAAGAGATCAGGATGGACATTACATAATCATCTCAGAAAAAATTCAACACAGCAAAGTTATAATCTTTATTTGTTATTATATTAATTTTACTTTCTATGTATTAAGTTTTCTCTTCATCAAGTGAGTTTGTTGCTAAGAGAAGTTTTCTTGTTAGTGTCTACCTAATTAAGTCACCAATTTTGTATTCAATGTGCACATCTGAGAAGGGAAGGGCAATAAGGAGCATGTGTCTTTTCAATAGTATCATATGCAGAGGTGGGTTTGCTGTTACTTGACTGTTAGAGTACAGGTCATGGTTCCTAAACATTTGTCTTTATATGATTATCAAGGAAACAAGGAATAAATTTTATATTTTACAACATTTGTATGAACAATTTACAATTAAATATAATTACTCTTCTTCAGTAAAATGTACAGATTTATATGAGATATTATAAACTAGAAAATATTAACTGAAATCAGTATTATTTTACTTTTTCTGATTGAGCAAAGAATATGCTAATTTGGCAATGTTTTGAGAAAATATATTTTCAGAAAGATTTTGATTTCAGGTTCAAATAATAAAATGTCACCAGAGCTCAAATTTATAGACAAAACATTACCAGGAAAAATATGATGAAGATTCCATGAATCTGGCACATGGCAGGTATGTTGTAACCTCTCTGAGACTTAAAAGTAAATAAAGCAAAGACAGCAGACTTTGAATGGTAAGGGAAGTTTGTTGTAGGGGGTGGCATTTAAAAATATCCATTAGAGTTTTCTGTTAGTTACTCAAGGCTTTTCCTCAACACAATAAATAAATATGGATAACAAGAGAATATAGGAAAATGTTTTTTATATAACCCATGGATGAGTTTTGTTATGATAGTAGTAAGCAGGGGCAGACTGTAATTGGATAACTATTAAAACTATGCTTGGAAATGCCAGCACTAGAAGCAATGGGAAAATTTTGAGTAATGGAGTGTGGCGAGCCGCTTTCTGGCCTGCAGAATGACGAGTAACAACATGCACGATTCTTCTCGGATCACACTTTATTGGAGTACAGCTCAGTTCAGAATGGTGGAAAGAAGACCCATGCCTGAAATGCAGCCTTCTTATATAGGAAAGCTGGGACGCCTGTAGCCATATGATTGGTGCCCTAAATAATGCCTCATTAGCATATAGCTGGTGATAGGTGGTAAGGAGTGCCAAATTAGCATAATCAGGGATCACATCAGATAGGTCACTACTTGATACCTAATTAGCATAAGGGGCACAGATGCAATAGCTGGGGAACATGATGCAATGTTCCAGCAAGTTGTGCAAGGGCCAACAGTGCCCTACATCTCCTCCTTTTTGTTTTTCTAATGGCACAGACAGGATGTAGCCCATACAGGTGTTCACCTCATGATGTACCCACCACTCAAAGGCTGTTTCCTGCTGCCAGAATCCCCGAGATGCCTTCCTGAGTGCAAGGCCAGTGAGGGCAGCAGGGTGCAAAGGCCATCCCAGAGGAGAATGATTCCCTATAGAGGTGCAATGGCACCTAAAGCCTCTCTGTGCAAGGGTAATCATTATAAGTCACTAAGGACAGAGATCTGGGCTGCGGGGGAGTGCCCTGCATCAAGAGCCAAGAGTGCCTGAGTGAGTAGGACCTTTTCACAATGCGTTCTGATGCGAATATGGCAAATCAGCCAGAGGCAAAAAACAATCCCAAATAAACAGCAGACTGCAAAGATTCCCACTCCCACCCACTCCTTGAAAAAGGACAGGGCAGAAGTTAGCCAAGAAGTAAAGTCCCCAAGCGTAACAGGCTCCAATCTTGTAGCATTCAAACGTGCGATCTGGAACTTTTGCTTGAGGATCATCTTTTCGGCCTCCATAGACCAATTCCCACTTAAAAGTTCTCCAATTTTTTGACTTTCATTCAAAGTATCTGAAACAACAAGAGGGGTAACACAAACATGCCCTAATTTCTGTACACAGCCCACTTGTATTAGGCCATATACATCTTCAATAGCCTCTTCTATTTCATTGGTGGCAAGGATACCACTCAGCAAATGGGAATTAAACTGTGCTTGCTCCTCTAAAATTTGCGAAGTTTGAGCCACAATATCATTAATTTCCTGGGCAGACTTGACTTGACTGGCCATGGCTACACCTGCAGTAACTGCTGCAGTTGCTCAAATGGCAATGGCAGCCACAATAGCGGCTGTAATGCCAAAATCCCTCTTATGGCATAACAGACTCATCATAGGAAACTGGTCTGGGTCAGCTTCCACAGGCATGGGGAAAAAGGTAGGCATTCTAACAACTACTGCTGTAGTCACCACTGATTAATTCCAACACTTTGCCAACCAACAACTGCCTGAAATGGTGCAGTTTTTAGTAGAGTTAGTCAAAAGAAACATAAAAGGTAACTTCAAACACACCAAAGCTGCTGACCCTGTGTAATTGCTAACCTCGTTGTTATAAGATGTTAATTTCAATTTCATCCTTGTTCCATTACCTAACTTCACCACACCTGACACATTATAAACCTTACCCAAGGATCCTTACAAGTTCACAAGAGCAGAAACATCTGCACTGGCCCCTGCTTCATTAATCAATACCCAGGAAAAGAATGGCCATCCTTCAGTAAACCAAGTTGTGTTACCAGATTTCTCAACATTTGCCATATAGGGCCTCAAGCCAGGAGAGAATTCAAATCCCCGGACTAAGCTGTTTATTTCCCCAAGTTCTATCTTGGCAGGAAGTGAAGGTAGGAAAACTACTTATAAATGGTTGACAATAAGGAGCAACTATAGGTCTTGTGGTATTTTGTCTGTTCTTATTATTGTTATGTAATGAAGCTATCCCTTCATGAATCAGGACCATAGTGGTAACATTCACCTCATAATTTCAATTAACTTCTGATCCTGTGCCAGAGGCGGAACCAGTAGCTATCTGTCTCAAAGCCTCAGTTAACATATGCACGGGAACTTGATTGTCCTTTAGGGGGTTTACCCAATAAGTCAAGTTTTTTCTGGCTAAAAAAATACAGTCATCATTCTCTTTAAGACTAAAGCAAAGTGACTGATTCAAATTAATATTACTAGCATTATATTCTGCCCAATCCATGGAAAGGGGCTGGGCACAAAGGACATCCAATTCACACGAGGTGGAAAATATCGTAGGGAGAACTCTGGACTGAGCATGGACTGGCATAGGTAATGGCCAGGTCCGACTAATCCCCCAGAGTATCATCTTTTCTGCCTGAATCAGGGGGAAGATGGTCAGGAGTTTCCATATCAGCATCATCCTTAGAGTCGCCCTCAACGCATCTCGTCAATATTGATGGCACCCAGACTGGCTCCTGATTCTGTGGAGAAACACATAAAGATCCCCTGTATCGAAAGATAACACGATCCGGTCCTCCCCATTGATTAGAAAGTACATCCTTCCACAAAACCTTGCCTTGATTATTGGGTTCTGATGTCATATGACATTCAGCAATGGTTTCATTTTTATCATTTAAATTTAGAAAATTTATAGTGAATAAAGCAAAAGAGAGCCTTTGTTTGGGGGTGCAATTCTCTGCTATTCCCCCTTTTTGTTTTTGCAGGAAGTCCTTGAGCATACGATGCACACACTCTATTATGCCTTGCCCTTGTGGATTATAGGGCAGGCCTGTGATATGTTTCACTTGCATTTTGTGACAAAATGAGACAAAACTCTTAGATGTATAGGCTGGCCCATTGTCTGTTTTCAGTGTATCGGGCTTGCGCCAAGCGGCCCAAGCTTCAAGGTAGTGGGTAATGACATTGTGAACCCTTTCCCCAGAAAGAGGTGTAGCGTGCATTACCCCAGAACATGTATCAATGGAGACATGCACATAGTGAAGCTTTCCAAAGGATGGAACATGGGTAACATCCATCTGCCAAATTTCAAGTGGAAAAACGCCTCTAGGATTAACCCCTATTTTCTGAGCAGGCAAGAATTGCACACAAGCAGAACAGCTTTTCACAATATTCCTAGCTATCTCCCTAGAAATTTTAAATTTAGTTCTTAAAACAGCAGATGAAACATGGTATAAGCTATGAAACTCTCGCGCTTGTGTTTCAGAGTCCAATGCCACAAAAGCACACATTGCCAGATTAACTTGTTCATTGGCTTTTGCCATAGGACCAGGTAACAAAGAGTGAGCTCGGATATTGGTAATATAAAAAAGATTGGATCAATGCAAAATCTCACCTATTATTCCTGCTAAAAGTGAGGCTACCATACTAGAGGGTTTAATATAGGAAACAATTTCTAAATTTTTAACAGCATTCACCACATATGATGAATCAGATACCAAATTAAAAGACTCAGGAAAACATTTAAAAACCTCTAAAACTACTTGGCATTCTACTATTTGGGGAGCATTTGGACGGCACTCAACAGTTACAGGTGA
>PVIH01011848.1:0-66827 GCA_004025045.1 Sigmodon hispidus | reverse complement strand
CTTGAATATGTCTACTGTGCATGAAGAAAATATGGACTTTGACCAGGTAGGCAGTGGAGTACCTGCAACATCCTCAAGAAACTGTGCTGGAGATCTCAGGGAAAAGTTCAAAGAAGATCACAAAGTGCCTGGGACATCTTCTGCTGACTCTCCCACTGACCAACATGGACTGGTAATATCCCCACGTGTTCAAGGGTCCCTGAAACATTCCCCACCTACCCATGGAGCTCTGGGATATTCCACTTCTTCCTAAGATGCTCTGACCCTATAACTATCTACCAAAGAGGTTCTAGAAGGAACCCAGTGTCATCAAGAGTGTGTGTGGCTTTCCATATCTGCCCAGGCATCCCCAAAACCTCCCTCTTGGAGTGAAAGGAAAATCAAACATGAGTCCTCTTTCAGAAGGGGTTTCAGGAGTCCATCCTCTACACAAAGCATCACTAATCTTTCAGATTCTCCCTCAACAAATTGTAAAAAAATGCCCTTCTGATCAAGGGGCCCTCCAACAGTCTCCATCATAAAAAGAGGGTTCCAAACCTTCTTCTCTAAAAGGAGTGCTCAGTGACTTACCATTTTCCCAAATTGGATTGAGTCTCACCACCACTTCCCTGGGGAGTTTAACATGTCTGACAGCAGCTCATGGTTGTTCAAGTTATAATCCCTCTCATGATGATAGGCAAGACTTTTTTCCCTTTCCAAAAAGGGCTCTAACCAATGTATTTCTCTTGAAGTGAGCTTGAGTCCTGTCCTCTCTGAATAGAGGACTTTTGTACCTTCCACACAGAACCCTCATCATCTTCCACCACTAAATAATGCTTTCAGATTTTCCCTTAGAGCCCAAAGGGGCCTAAGCCCAAGCACTATTTCTCAAGAGAGTCTCACAACACTCATACCTGCCCAAGCAGAAACAAAATTATGCACATCTACACTAGGGGCTCAGGACCCTTTGCCTTCTTCACAATGGGGCCTAGAGTGTTCACATATACACAAGAGGAGGGAGAAACTCGCAAGTTTGCACATGGGAATCTTGGGCCTTCTCAACATACAAAAAAAATGTGCCAGCAACTTCACCATCTTCCTCACCAGAGGCGAGTCCTCTGGTATCTTTCAAAGGGACTCCAGAATTGTTTAAATATACAGCAGAGAGTAAAACATCTATCAGCTCTCACAAAGGGCAACTTGAAAGTTCTCATGCTCTGCAAATGGAGCCTGGATATTCCATCTGTGGTAAAACAAAATATAGAGAAGCTCCCCCTAAACTAGGGAACTTCACAGTGTCCCTGTCACAAGAGAGCTTCACATATGACATGCCAGTCAAAAAGGCATTCCTGTTTTGTTATCAAGCCCAAAATAGCCCAAAATATGCTGAGAAACACAAAGTGATGCATGCAAGTTCCATGTCTTCCCAGGGTACTGAGAAAAAACAATCTTCCCTAATTCCTCAGGGGTCCCTAGGACTTTCCACATCTGTATGAGAGACTCTTGGAATGTCTACATATTCATCAGCAACTCCAGAACATTCTCTGTATGTCCAGGACACTCTGGGTTCTACTTTATATGATAAAGACACTTCAGAGCAGTATACATCTACAGAAGGGGTTCTAGACTAACTGTCATCTTTTAAAGTGGATCTTGGATGTGACACATCTACAAAAGATGTTCCAGAACATAGTCCTCCTTTACACAGAGTTCTGGATCCAACCTTTTATGATAGAGTGGCTCTGGGAGGTGACACATGAACACAAGAGTCTGTTCCAATCTCCAAATATAGAGAAGGGGATTCCTTGAAATCCACCTGCACACAAGAAACCACAGGACCTTCTCACACTTCACAGAAGGAGAAGGGAACTTGCCTTGGTTCTCAAGAGTTTTGGCAATTTGCCACAACTACAAAAGAGACCACAGGCATGTCTTTACCTGCTGAAAATGCTGTTAGTCCTTCCACATGCCCACAAATGTCTACAGAATACTCCACCAATACCGCAAAAGCACTGAAGTCCATCTAATCTGATCAAAAGGCTTTGAAATATACTTGTTCTGTCCTGCTGCCTCTAAAACCTGACAGCTCTATAAAAAAGTCTTTATCATCTCATACACCTGAGGAAAGTGTTCCTGGGACTTCCACATATACACAAGGAAATATAAAAACTTTTTTACCAGCTCAGTAGGTGCTTAGAACCACTAAATATGCACATGATGCTCTACAGGAGAAAACACATAGGCAGGAAGTTTTAGTACCTTACCCTCATTGTAAAGCCATAGTCAAAAACTGCACACAAGTCCCATCACACTCTACCACATCTGATAGGATCTGAACAAGGTGCTTTGAGATTTTCCTTACCTACACAAGAGAGTTTCATGCATATCCCTTCTCAGGAGGGAAATATTAAACATTCTTCCTCTACACAAGCAGACCTTGTGTATGCCAAGTATACCAAAAAGAGGTTGAGAGATGATCTTCTGACCAATGGAACTTCATGACTTCCTCATCTGAGGAAGACAGTATCATCCTTCTCACTGCTACAAAAAAGGTATGTACAGCTTGTACTGCTAGCAAATAAATACTGATAGCTGCAGATAATTCTCAGGTAACTCCTACACTTTCAGTTTCTCTTCAAAAGACCACAGAATGTTCCACATCTCACCAAAAGTCTGTGGGACCTTGCCAATCTACTCAAGGGCCGCTTGGTCATTCCATATCTTGCCAAAAGGCTCGAAGGCCTTTTCTATCTGTCCCAAAGGGTCTATGATATTCATCATCTGACACAGGTCTTCAGAGACATTTTCCATGTCGGGCAAGGGCTCCAGAAAGTTCTCCTCCAGTCCAAGAGCCTTTGTCACTTTCCAATTCTGACTTAAATGCTGTGAAAACTTCCCTATCTTCCAAACGGTCTGAGGGAAAATTCACATCTATATAAAAATCTCTAGAACTTGTGCCAGTAGCACAAGTGGTTCTGACACCTCCTGTGCATTCCAAAGCATCTAAAGGTCTTTCTGATTCCTCCCTTCAGGCTGCAGAGCACTTACCATCTCTCCCAGGGTCCTTCAAACAATGAGCATCTAAGCATGTCTTGGAGTCTTCCTCATCTGCTGAGGGTCCTCAATGGTCTTTGTACTCTGTCAGTGAAGGTGTAAAAGACTCATCCTCTGCTCTAGGTGTACAGAAACATTCTTCATCTGATTCACCGGTACTACAACATTTGGGAAATACCCAAGGCCCTCTGCAAATTTGCACACATGACAAAGAGACTGTGTCCTTTGGCATCCACATTAGGGGATGGAGAATCTGGCACTTCTTCAGTAGACATTATGAGAGGATCCCAAGCTCTTCAAAATGTTTATGGCCATCTGTCAAATAAAGGAGATGGTGTGAAGTCTTCTCTATCTGCTCTAAGAAAGACAGATATTTCTCTATTTGCTCCAAGGCCTTCAGAACTTTCCTCATTGCCAAATACAACTCGATCCCATTCTCCTTGCTCTCAAGAGGGATTGGGATCTTTTCTATCTGAAGGATCTTTGCTACCATCTCCATCTTCTCAATGTTGCCTGAGACCATTGGAATCTATGATAAGGGGTGGGGGTTCTGTTCCATCTGGAGAGGATACTATAAAGCTGTCTGCATCTGCACCAGGGACAAAAGCACATTTGCCATCTTTCTCTAGTTCCTCAGCATCTAAACATTATGACCAGAAAAAGTTAGGACATTTGTTATCTGTCCGCTGAGATCTTGGAATTTCTCTGTCTAGTCAATGGTCTCTGCAAATAACCAAGTCTTCAGAAAGGGCTAGAGATCATTTAGTACATGCTAGAGGGGCTATAAAACTTTCAACTTGTTCCCAAGTGGCTTATAAATCTCTATCTGTCTGAAGTCATCTACCACATTTACCATGTGACTTAGAGGCATTGGATCCTTCTCTGTCTGATCAGAAAACAACAGTAGCTTCACCACTTGCTTCACAGACTCTGGACCATTCATCTTTACTACAAATGTCTTCACCTACTCTCCTAAATGACCAAGGAGTAGGAGGACTTAACATACCTTCAAATAAGAAAACAGGAACTTTGCCATGGGCACCAGGAACCATAGAACTTGTGGTATCTGCTCAAGGGGGTAGAAAAAAATTCTCAATTAGAAATACATAATATGGGACAGTCCATATCCAAACCAGAGAGTATTGACTCATTACCTTGTACTTCAGGGGCAATAGGATTGACTCCTTCTGTGCATAGAAAGGCAGAAATGATACCATCTACACAAGAGTTTGTAAAACAATCCCTGTGTTGCAGAGAAGCTATGGGACTGCCCATGACTAAAACTGAGACTCCAGAAAATTTGTCATCTAATCAAGGATTTACAAAACATTCCAATTCTCTTTTTGATGCTGCTCGACATTCTCTGGTTTTCCAAGGTCCTGTGAAACATTCAGTCTACTGAAGAGTATATGAGATGTTCTTCTTCTATCCAGGGAATTCAAAAGCCTTTGTTATCTCCTTCACCAGCTGGGAAAACTTCATCCCCTGCACCAGATTCTGAGAAACCTCTTCAAACTACTCTAAAGACTCTACCACCTCTTCTATTTAATCAAGGAACTAAAAAACATTCTAAGTCTGTCATGAGTATATTGAGTTCTCTCCCATCCAGCTCAGAGTCTCAAGAAAATTCATCCTCTTCTCCATCTGTGCTTCAACCATCTTCATCATTTCAAAGTAATTTAGGGCATTTGTCCTTCATGGTAGAATCTCAGGATACATTGCCATCTCTGCAAGGGACTACAGGCCTTTTTCCATTTTCTTCAGGGATTACAGGACATTTAAATGATCATGTATCTTTTTTATCAGCCTTAAGGGAAATAACAGATTTGCTGTCTACCCAAATTTGCATATGTTCTCAGGGCACTTGACTGTGCCCTTCACGACATACTCAACAATCTTTACAACATGCAACATCTTCCCAAGAGATTCTGGTACTGTCCAAGTCTGCCAAGGGCACAGTCATTCATTTGTCATCTGTCCAAAATGTTTAAAAATATCTCCATGTGTCCCAATGACACCAGGCACATTACCACCTGCTCCATTGGCTACCGGTAATTCCTCACTAACACAAGCAAGTCTATCCCATTCCCCATCTTTGAAAAATGATGAAGGATCTTGCCTATATACACAAGCAACTGCCACAATAAACACTGCAACAAAAAGCTCCTTAGCATCTTCATCATCTACTTATGTGCCAGGACAAGGTTCACTTCATGCAAGAGCAACATTAGGACAGCTACCATCTGCCCAGGTTACTCAGGGATATTCAGATATTACTTCAGAGACTATGCGACCTAATCAAAAGCTGAGAATAAACTAAAAGTTTCTCTACCTGCCCAAGGGCCACTAAATATTTTCTCATCCACACAAGAAACTCTGGGATCTGATTCCATTGCCCAAGGGGTTATGGGGCCTACCTTATCTGCCCAAGGTTGTGGAAAATTATCCACTCCCACTCAAGAACCTGTGGGGAAAAGGTCATCCATTCAAAGTGCTTTGAAACATTTGACTTCTTCCCAGGAGGATCCAATATCTTCTCATTTTGCCCAATGTACAGGACAAGGTCCAGCATCTTCTTCAAGGGCTACAAACCATTTCCTACCTAGCCAGGGAACTCAAGAATATGCTTTGTCTTCTCCTGAGGATAGAGAACATTCAGCACAGTCACCAGGTACTCAGGAACAGTCTCTGTCTGTTACAGAAATTCTAGGACCTTTGCAAACTTCTAAAGGACCTAAAGACATCTCTGTAGCTACAGAGGAAACTTTAGAAGTACAAAGTTCTTCTCCATCCATGCAAGTGCCAGTTGAACTTTCAGTATGTTCCTTGAGGAGCTTGGGACAATGTCAATGCTCCCAGAGTACCTTGGAGAATTTACCTCACATGGGAGAAAATATAGAATCTTCTCATTCTGCTGGAGAGGTGACAGGAGCTTTACCATTACCACCAGTGTTTGAAGAACATTCAACTTCTACCCAAGTAGCCTCAGAAATCTTTCCCTTTGGCCAAGGGTATCTAGCACCTTTAAAACCTTCCCAAGGGCCTCTGAAACATTCCATGTCATATCAGCCTATGCCTCATACATTAAAATATGTTGAAGGGATTACACCACCTTCAGCACATTTTTCAGCAATTCCACAAATATACACAAATTCTTTATCTATTGCAGGAAAGGCAGGAACTTCCTCATCTGCTCCACGATGTCTGAGAACCTCTGCATCACCACAAGCAATGGCATCATTATCTTGGTCTGATAAGAGGGCAGGGGGACTTTGTCTTTTAGAACAGAGGATTCTGAAAATGGCCAATTCTGAACAAGGTATTCTAGTATCTCCATCAATTTCTCAAGCTTCTCAGTGGCATTTTACATCTGCCCAATGTTCAGTGGGACAGGGCCCATTTGCACAACAAACTGTAGAACCATCCCCACCAACTATATGACCCCTAGAATCTGCCCCAAATTTCCAGGTGCTATTACAGTCAGTGCCAAATTATCAAAGCCCTCTGAAAATTTCTTTATCTGAACAAGCAACTCTAGAATCTTGTTCCTCTGTCCAAGATTTGCTATCTTCCCAAGGGTCTATAAAACTATCTGCATCTTCACTAGGAACTGTGGGAACTAAGTTGTTCTCTCACAGTGCTATGAAACATTCCACTTCTTTCCAGGAGGCTCCAGGGTCTTGTATATTGGTCCAATGTACTGTGCAAGGTCCAGCATCCTCTCCAAGGGTGACAGGACCTTTCTTACCTAGCCAGAGAACTCAGGGTTCTGTTTTTTCTTCACCAGAGTAATCAGGTGCATCTACACCAGGTTCTCAAAAGAATCATCTTTCTGTTACAGGGACTCTAAGACCTTCACTATCTTCTAAAGGGCCTAAGGAAGTGCCACCAGCCTTTTCCTTTTCATCAACCATGCCCAAAACATTCCCCTTATCACAAAATAAACACCAGATTTTCCTGTTTTTACAAAAACCATGTCAAAACATGTTCTATTTCCTGAAGAGGATATCAGATATTCCCTTTCAGAACTTGATGCCTTAATGTCTTCCCCTTGTGCCAGATGTTGCCTCATGCCTTACTTGTATGCCAAAAAGAAATCACATATTGTGTACACTCCTCAAAGTAACATCTTACCAGAAACATCACAAGAATCAAACTGCAGATCTAGTTCCCCTCCAAAAGAAAATCTCAGATGTTCTCCCTATCCACCAGATGGTGCCAGACATTCTAAATCAAAGAAAGAAAAATTAAGACATGATTCTGAAGAAGCAGGATTCACCTCTGTCCCCTAAGATAATGAGGGCTTGAAACTTTGCCATTTTTTCAAAATTGATGACAAAATTTTCATTTCTGACAAAGGTGGTGGAAGGCATAAAACTAGGCACAAAGAGAATCTCAGGACTATTTATGCCAAGGGAGATTGCAGATCGCCACAGTCTCAGGAGAAGGGACAAAGCAGTACTCCATCTTCTCAAGGGCATTCCAAATATACAAAGGGAAGTTCCAAACCTACCAAAACCAAGTTGGAAAAGACCCTGTCAGACAAAGCAGAAGTTCATACTTCCAATTCAGGACATAAAGACTACAAATAACCCTTTTTGTCAAATAGTGGCTCTAGACATTATTCATTTGCCAAAAAGGATGAGAATCCAAAAGCTACACCCCAAAAGAGCATTGAACCTTCCCTCTCTAAGGGAGGCCACAGAGCTTCACAATCTCATGAGGATGGCCACAAAAGTTGTCCACCTTCCCAAAGCATTCCATGAGATCCCAAATTTACTAAAACCCAATTGAAAAAATGTCCTTCTGACAAAGCAGATGTTTATTCTTCCCATTCAGAACAGGCGGGCTGTAAACAACCCTCTGTCAAAAAAAGGACCCAGACATTCTTCATCATACAACAGGAAACAGGAAACAAGAGCTACTTCCCAAGAGAACATAGAATCCTCCATCTCTACAGAAGAGGACATTGGAAATAACCCCTCTCAGAAAGAAAACCTCAGATATTCCACATCTTCCCATGGAACTTCCAGCTATACTACTTTTGCATCTAACTTGGAAAGACTCAGACATGCCCCTTATACTCAAGAATCCATCAAAACATCTCCAGAAGCTCAAGAAAGCTTCAAGTCATTTTCAGAGAGAGACATTCCCAATGGGAGTGCCAAAGATTCCTCAGCACACAAAAGTGATGATGTAAGATCTACTAGGGAGGGATTTAGACAAGCTCTTTCTGACCAAGAGGAGGAGCAATCTTCTACTAGAGAGAGACCAGAGAGAGACCCAGAGCTTTTATCCTGTCAAACTGGGAATCATATATTCACCAGCAACAAAAGAGAGTTACACATCATTCCCTGGTTTCCAAGGAAAATTCAAACATACCCTATCTCCACTAGCAGACTTGAGGTATTCCCTCTCTTACCAAGGGAATGACACAGCCCTTCAATATGAACATGAGGCCCCCATATGTGACCCTTCAGTTCTAGGAGGCCATAGATACATACATTCACTTTCATGCAATCTTAAAAGAATCCCACTGCAAAAAGGGACCTGGAATTCTTAGCTTTACCCCCAAGGAGGCACCACACCTTCTCAGTGTGAACAAAGGGATTTCACAATTTCTTATAGCCACTCTGTTCAAGGCACACTTAGAACATTTCAACCTGAAAGAAATATCATAAAACATACCCTAACTAACAAATTGAGCCTCAGACATGGTCTTTGTGACCAAAGGGGATTCAGAAATGTACCCTCTAACCAAGACTGTGTAAGAACTTCAACTTCTGCCCTCAGAACCACACAATATACTCCTTCACCACATGGAGGCTACAGACCTTACAAGCCTGTCAAATTGAAGTTCTAAAGATGCTCATCTCAATGGGAGCCTGAACCATGCTTTTTTTTAACTATAGTTTCTTTATGTCATCTTATCCTGAAGCCAGCATTGCATTTTCCCACTCTATGCCCCTCATGAACAACAGGTATTTAGAACATTCTCTTCACATCATAAATCTATCAATATATTGACTTTTATCTTTGACAACCACATATGCACATGCATGAATCATACAGGTCATTCAGACTAAAATCAAGGCAGCTGCTTCCATTCTGATTAAGAATAGGTCACAGTTTCTACCTAGAACACACTATATTGCACATTGAGGATAGCAAGTGCTCCTGGCTAATGTGTCCCTAGACTGATTTTATCTGGCATGGTAGGTGACAATTTAACTCTGCATCAGCAGCTCTGAGTGTTTATTATGCTAATCATCTGACTTCATAACCTCTCTCCTAAAATGAAAGGACTCTAAGGTCTGAAGTCTTAGAGCTTCAGAGTATTCAGCAAGAACCAAACTCACCCTATATGATTTTACATTGGTCAGCATAAGTAAATACAAACAAACAAACCAACAAACAAAAGAAAAAACCATGCCCTTTATGTTCAGAAGTAGGTCAGGTGAACTGGTCAAGAGATTTCTCTGGAAACTGACTCCAAGTGTGTTGGAGATTGATAAGACTGCTGCCTTCCCTGCATGACATGGATGTCCCTGTCCAGCAGGACCAGTTATTCGAGGGTTTCAAGGGGGGCCATCTGTGAAGCTAATGGGGGGAGAGAGAGAGGAAGCCAAGCACATAAAGAATGACAAGAGTCTGAGTCACATCAAGGCTTCATTTTTTGAGTGAATGCTGAGGCTTTTTAAGCAGTGCTTTTGAAGGAGAAGGTACATGGCTCCAGGCAGGGAGAGGAAGCATAGAGAGTGGAGTTAACCAAAGAGGAGAGTGAAAAATTATCAGAGGAAGTCCAGCTGCGCAGGATCTCTTTGGTACCATGATTCTGCAGCTGAGTGATTACTGTTTGAAGCCCTATCTAAACGTACATTGTATGATAGGCCAAGGACATCCCATTTTTTTAAGGCCTGCAGTTTAGCAATGAACACATTATCATGGGAGACTCCATGGGGCTCACTTCTGTATTTAGCTAAGGATGTCTAATCTTGAAGGACTTCAAGAAACCTGTTTTTGCAAAGCTAGTAATTTACCAAGCATGCTTCATTCAAGAAGCAGGAAATTCTAAATAGCCCTGGGTCAGTCTCCAACATGTTCCCCCTTCTTTATTAAAAAAAAAAAATGGACCGTGTCTATGTGATTGAGCCTTTAAGAGGTCTGGTGGGACCAAAGGAATGGCTTCTGGAGGATCACAGAGGCCCTGTCCCTCTAAGCTAAGCAGAGAGGTCCAGGAGGAAATTTCTCCCCCGATTCAAACATCAGAGGCATCCCTGTGGTGCCGGAATCAGTGGATTGTGCAGTTTTTGGAGGGAATGGAAATTGCTGAGTGTCAGGCTATTACTGCACAACAATTATGCAACAGGGCATGTAATCCAGGCTCTCAGGTTATAGAGGCACTCCCATCCCCAGCCTGTGCAGACTCGGCTGCACTCCAGCTATGCCTGAAGTTTCTCCCACACACAGGTGCTGTCCTGCCTGAGTCGAGGGATCTGTGTGGGGCATTACCCTCATGGTCCTAATGGGACCCCCAGGGGGTTTTAGGACCTGAGGATACCAAACCTGAGTCTTTGAGCAGGCTACTGGCTGTTGTCTTATGTATTTATTCTATGATAATGAACTGAAATATGTTGCAGTAAGGCCAAATCAATCTGACTTATGATAAATCAAGTCAATTGCTGAAAAGCCTTGGGACCAAAAGAAATGTGGAGAAAGACAATTAAAGGGGCTAGAATGGTGGACAGCAAGGTAGAGAGCCAAGGGGACCCTTGTAGCCAATTTTCAAACCATCCTTGTTGATTTTCAAATTCCCTTTTTCTTTGAGCCAATCTCTCTCTCTTAATTTTTCCATCAACTCCCTAACAATACCAGAATGGTCAACATAAAAACAGCACTCCTCCTTGAGGGCTGCACACAAACCTCCCTCCTTTAGAAATAGCAGATCTAGACCTCTCAATGGTAAAACTTTCCATTGAAAGCACGGATTTGGTCTGATCTGATTAGTAATGGGAATAGAGAAAGCAAATCATTCACAATCAGCAGTGTGGAGAGGAATAGAAAAAAAAAACAATCTTTAATATCAATAATTATTTTAGCATGTCCCCTTGGGATGGCTACAGGTGAGGGTAGCCCTGGTTGCAATGCCCCCATGGCATCATAGTTTTGTTAACTTCTCTAAGATCCTGTAGAAACCTCCACTTACCAGTCCTTTTTTTGATAACAAAAATAGGAGTATTCCATGAGGAAGTAGAGGGTTTGAAGTGTCCTTGGTCTAACTATTCCTGCACTAATTGAAGGACAGTCTCAACCTTTTCTTGAGGCAGGGACCACTAGTATATCCACACTGGGTCATCTGATTTCCATATTATTTTGTCAGCGTGGCATGCAATGAGAGCAGAGGTCTTTAAGAAAAAATGTCTTTAGAACTCATACACAGTCCTTTTCTGTCTACTTTTTGTTGTGTCATAATAGGTTGCCTGGACTCTTGTTCATGTTTTTCCAGACCTTTTCCTGGTAGGAAACCCATTTTTAACATCATCTGAGTCACTTTGTCATTGAGGCTCATCATGATGATTCCCATCTGAGTCATAATGTCACGACCCCACATATTAACTGCCAGTCCTTCCACTACAAAATGCTTCATGGCCCCTGTGTTTCCCTCAGGATCTTTCCATTGTAAAATTTTTGAACTTTGAAGGGTAGTTTGTGTCTGTCCTATTCCTTCTAGATGGGTGGCTGTGAACTCCAATGGCCATACAGCAGGCCAGTGTCTTCTCGAGATATTAGTAGCATCAGCACCTGAATCTAACAGGCCAAGGAAGGATTTTCCATCTAGCAGGTGCTTTAAAGTGGGTCGGCTCTTATTCAGTTGCTGTACCCAAAATATGTCCAATGAGCTGGGATGGGAGGAACCACGGGACGGATGCTTCCATTGAAATTCCCCAGTTAATTGAAGTCCCAGTGCCTGAGCTATACATATACCCATGGGAATAGTAACTGGGCCTATGGAGGCTGAAGTCAAGAATTTTATTTCACCTTGGTAGTCACCATCAACAATGGATGGAATGATTTCAAGCCCCTGTATCTGTAAGAACTAGAAGCTCGGCCAATGAACATGCTGGGTGGGGGAGGGCCAAAAACCCCAGTTTCTATTATTACTGTTCCCTCTTCTGGGGTTATAATTCAGGTGGTGGAGGAGCAGAGGTCCAATCCTGCACTGCATGGGGTGGCTCTAGACAGGTTTGAGCAAGGTGAGATGGACTGCCCTCGAGACACTGTTGCTGATAGCTGGTGAAAGGGTTGTTGCTGGCCCTTGGCTGAAATGGGGATGGATACTGCAAAGGGGGGCCCTGGGCTGGAGCCCTCAGCCCATTTCCCTAGACTGCAGGCAGAGGCTGGCCATTACTGTCATTTTTGGAGTGGCACACTCTAACCCAGTGACATTCCCGCCTACATCAGGGGCATAGCCCCTGGGTGGACCCTGAGGGTCAGGTTGTAGAAAGAAGTCCCAGGATTGGGTTTGGTGGGGCACTGGCAAGCTAAGTGGCCTTAGGCCCTGCATCAGAAAAAAATTCCTAGCTCCCCCTGGCTACCCAGCCATGGGCTGAAAGATAGCACTTATGGCTAAGCGGATGGATTTTGAAATGTTGTGATCAAAAGAATCTACTTCACTGCACAACTTAATCATGCCATTAAGATCGATAGTCTTAGTCTTGCCCCTCAAAGTGGCTCTACAGGCTGCATTGCCTTTACCTAAAGCCAGTTGTTAAACCATAATATTTTCAGTGCTCTCCTCTCCCAAAATCTGCTCAGCAGCTTCTAGTAATCTTGCTACAAATTGGGCATAAGGCCCATTAGTTCCCTGCATTATTTTGGACAGTGAAGAGCTGCCTGACCCCATGGAGGGAACAACTCACCATGCTGCTAAAGCTGCTTGAGAGGTCTGCACCAGGAGTCCCACAGGCAAGCTTCTCTGTTTACTTTCCTCAGCAAAGTCGCCTGTCATATCAGTTTGTTAACACACCAGGAGGCCACTGTGAACTATGTTTATTTAATGCAGCCAGCGTTTCAGCCCTGTCTATGAATTCGGCCTTCCAGATCAAATATTGGCTACAAGTCAGGAATGATTTGACAATTGTATTCCATTCATGTGGGAGGAGTTTACCTCCTTGCCCAAGCCCTGACAGGACTGATATGGTAAATGGGGCATTAATGCCATAATTTTTAACAGCCAAATGTAAATCTTTCAAATCTCTAATCCTTATTTTTTTGAAAATATGAAAGCCTTGAGAGCCGTGATCATTGTGCTTGGCTTCTTCTTCAGAGCCTGAGATAGTATCATCAGCTTCTCTACCATCCTCTTCCCTGTGTTCCTCCCCCCTGATCTTGGGATGAATCTGGCTGCTCCTCCATCTCTTTGCTCCCTTCTATCTGTCCCATCTCCTTTGCAGCTCAAGGTTGATCAGTCAAGACAGTCATTACAGGGAAGTAGAGAGCCACTGCGGACACCTGCCTCTGAGAGACTTGTCCTTTTGCACTCATTTTAGGGGGTGAAGCCATTTTGATGAGGTCAGCTTGTAACGTTTGAATCTGGTGGGTGAAATCTTCAAGTTTTCTTTTTAACTAAATGACCTCCCTTAAAATTTGGACTTGACATAAGAGAGATTCTTTGGTGGCAAGCAGGCTCCAGACCCCAGGTAATGAGGGGGTGTCGAGCAGAGGTTGGGTAGGCCATTGCAAGACACTTAACTCCCCAGCAGCCAGGAGGCATGGCTTGAGGGCTGGTAAAGTCTGAACCCTGGGTGGATCGTATCTTTCCTTTTCAATGTGGGCTGCCTCCCCTTCTATATTGGCCTCTGATAGGGGATCTGGCCAATCATCAACTTTATCTCTGTGAATGACAGAATACAGAGACGTAATGGGATGGGAAGGTCTGATTAAAGGGGAATCCAAATCCTTTTCCAGTATGGGCTCACCCATTAGGGAAGGAGCATGGAAGCCAGCCTTCCCCGTTGCCTTGTCATGGTTTATTCCATCCAGCCCACCTGTGTTGGCTACAATGACGTTAGGATTCTCAATTTTCTGAACAGTTTTTTAATGTTTTTCATCTGCGTTATTTAAAGCTACCTTACTGTCTTTTCCCTGTGGATAGGATACACCATTTAACAAGTCCTCTGCAAGCACTAATAAATGAGACGCTCAATCATTCCCTTCTGAATCTGTCATAATATCCCTTATTACTCCATAAATGCTAAAAAGTACATCCAGGATTTTTTCCCCTTCTCTGAACATTTTATTAATGTCTTTTCCCACTTTATTCCAAGTCACTGGGTGAATGTCTGGACCCTTGATAACCAGCCAGGGACAATTTTCCTCCACAAAGCAGAAAAATCTTAACAAGTCTTTCTTTTTAACTCTTAACCCCCTCTCCCTAATTTTTCTCTTCATCTCTATTAAAAAGGGCATTTTTTAGACAGTATATTGCCCATAGCTTATGGGACAACAATTCTCACCTCACGACAGCCCGTGTTGCACGAGTGATGCAGTCTGGGCTCCCCTACCAAAATTTGTATGTCTGGCTGGGCCTCCTTCTCTTCTGTCCTTCAATGGCCACCGTACCTCTAGCCCCGCATTTGCATGCCATTGACCCTGTCCAGTAGGTCCAGTTATTTGAGGGTTTTAAGGGGGGCCCACCTGTGAAGCAAATGGGGGGAGAGAGAGAGGAAGCCAAGTGCATGAAGAACAACAAGAGTCTGAGTCACATCAAGACTTCATTTATTGAGTGAATGCTGATGCTTTTTAAGCAGTGCTTTTGGAGTGGAGGGTGCATGGCTCCAGTCAGGGAGGAGAAGCAGAGAGAGGGGAGTTAACTGAAGAGTAGAGTGAAAAATTATCAGAGGAAATCCAGGTGGGCAGGATCTCTTTGGTCCCTTGATTCTGCAGCTGAGTGATTACTGTTTGAAGCCCTATCTAAATGTACATTGTATGATGGGCCAAGGACATCCTGTTTTTTGAAAGGCCTGCAGTTTAGTGAAGAAAACCTTATAATGTCAGACTCCATGAAGCTCACTTCTGTAACTAAGGACATCTAATCTTGAAGGACTCCAAGAAACCTGTTTTTGCAAAGCTAGTAATTTACCAAGGACGCTTCATCCAAGAAGCAGGAAATTCTAAATAGTCCTATGTCAGTCTCCAACAGTTCTAGACTCCCAGGAAGAATGAATAAGAAAATGTTCTGAACCTCCTCAAATCTCCAAATTGACTCTTGATGTTCCCCTGCTCCCCATGAGATCCCTTGAATTTCTGTTTTCCATATCATACCATGTGACCTGATGCCCCTGAAAATGATGTCTTCAGAATTCCCTGTATATCTGTGGATGTCTCACTCTCACTCTATCCATGGTTTCTCCAAATTATGTTTCTGACTATTGGGTCCCAATAGTTAGTTCTGAAAAAAGGTTAGTTCTGAAAAAAGGGTTTCAGAACTAACCTTTCAACATCAATACCTTCAGTCATTGCCAAATGTTCAGAAGACATTGATTCACTTTTTGTCTGAGAACTAGGAGACACCAGATATTCAATAATTGACAAATGGACCTCATAGTTACCACTTCATAACAAAGGAGTCACATACCTCCTCTATGACTAAGGGTGCCTGAGATGTATATGTTGAGAAACAAGTACCTCAGACATCTTCAATGTCCAAGAAGACCACAAATACTCCTCCTCTACAATCAGTGGGCAACAGAAATTCTGTAAGGTGACAATGAAGCTTCAGACTTATCCAAGCCGAACCAGGGCAATTCATGTCTCCAGATAATAATTCCATCAGGTCTTATATATGCCCCCTCAGAAAAGAACTAACTCTCTAATTCCAGGTATATACAACTCACTGGAACATCTTCTGAAAAGGATCTTGGACTTATTTCCTCTAACTATAGAGGACTCTGGATTTCAATGGATGAAAATAGCATCTTTACCTAGCATCTTTGAATAAGAAAATTTTAGTCTTCTTCTGTCTGTACTGCAGGAGTTTGAGACAGGCCCCTTGGATGAAACAAGCTCCAGAACTGGCCTTGTGTCTCAAGGGTATGTAAAATATTGAGAATCTCCATAAGGATAATTGAGACTAAGTTTATATTACCATGAAAACATAGGAGTTTCTCTTTGTGTTCATGACCAACTCAGGTCTCTCAAACAGTTAAGAGAGACTAGATCTTCTCCCTCAGACCTAAGTGGCTAGGAAATTCACTTTTGACTACAAGAGAATCTTAAGAAATTCTAGAATGAAATCCCATGGCCAAAGAATAAAAATCTTACTTTGCCTCCTAGGCCATCTATTTTGAAGCTGCACAGCAGAAAAGTGCCTGTCACCCTGTCCTCACCTGTGCAGCTTGTTATATATTTAAGTAGGGGACAGACACAAGAAACATGACCCTACTTTTAAGAAGAACACTGAATTTTATAGAGTTCATAGAAGACTTTGAGTCTAATTACAGAGTGATTGGATATTCCTCCTCTACAGAAGGTAAGCAGGGTCATTTCCTTCTTCTCTGTAAGGACAATATCTAGCTAATTTTTTTTTTTTACAAATTATACTACATTTTGTTCTAATTTGCAACATTCCCCCTTTGACCCACGCTCAAGGAGCCCTCAGAAATTTCCCTGTGAGTAAGGGCACATGGGATATTTGACATCTGATCAAGGTGCATTGGTCACTAAGATTAGACTTTACAGAAGAAGAGCAAGAGAATCCTGAAACCCAAGTCACTTCTGCAGTAAAATCACCTGGCATGGTTTGGAATCATCAATCCCTCAAACGTCTGTTTGGCTAAACACAATTTAAAAAGTCAGCCACACTGGGGCTCTAACTCAAAGTGTTATTGAAAACTGGTATAATGCTTGGTCTCCTGTAGATTCAGCTAAAGGTACAGATACCCTAAACATTGAATAAGTGTTTGAAGGTGAGGAATATTTTAGGTCTTTATGAGGTACGATGTTTTTGTTGAGTTATATGGGATTTTCACATTCTGAACATATTTCCCCTAACACATGGGCCTCAGATATTCCTCTGCTCCAAGAGTACTCACTCTTTATCCCTTTGGTTAATTAAACATCCAATCTTCCTCCTAAAATAAAATAAAATCCATAACATTCCAGTTTTTCTAAAGGACACTGTATTCATTCTGGTCCTTAGACAGAGAACTCCTGTCCTACATGCAAAGGAATGTGTGGATGGACATATATCACACAAAACATTGAGCCAGAGACTACTGCTGTGCAGCCTCTTAGAATCTTCTAAACTGTGATGAAGTCCTATCTCCACTGGACATGGTAAGCTAGAATACTCCCTTATCCCTAAGTGGTTTGATACTCCCTCTAAGTTTGCTTTAGTCTTCCACTGATAAACGCCATCAAATTTGGCCCAAAAGTCATCAAATGCACTCTCTGTAAACTACAGTGTGTGATATCTAACATGCATGACTGATGTGGGCAGAGATCATCTCTACCTGCCTAAGGTCCTAAGGCTTTCCAATTTCACTAAAAAGACAGCCTCAAGACTTACCTGTTCTGAAAAACAATTCAATTATACCCTTTATAATGAAGGAGAGCTCAGATTTCCACTTCTACTTAAATATGTGTCACATCTCCCACACATTATCTTTAATGCATAGCAGACCTACTCCTTTTGTTACAGGGCCCACAACTTTCCACCATCTGGGTAAAAGTTCTAAAAATTTCTTTCAAGAGGAGGATATGTAACCTCCCATACTGTCTGTGGAAAGCCCAGGCACTATATTTATAGTCATAAAGATTTAGTTGTTTAACTGTCTATAGGAAAATGAAACATTCTCGCAATGCACGTGTTGGTCTGAAAATATCCTTTTTTGCCCAAGGGAGAACTCCAGCATTCCAGATCTTATAAAGAGTGAAAAGATCTTGTTGTGTTGATTCTAAATGCTTGATATATTCCCAACTGTTTAGGGTTTCATCAAGCTTTCTTCTTGCAATGTATAATCTCAGACATTACCCTTGGGAACAAAGGGGCTTTAGGATTATCTCAACTGATGAAAGGCTTCTGAGACTGAGGATAAACTTTCCACATACTGGAAAATGGGCAATGATTACTGATTGGCCATCCACATAGCCCACATAAAGATATGGATATTCTAAAGACTTGAAAAGTGTTGGGAGCTGTCCAGGAAGTCCAGGAACTTCTTCTTTCCACAAGGTATTAATGCCCTATGGGAATGATCTTCCCTCTTTCATTGAAAATAGCCAGACCAGAGATTTAACCCCTATAATCAATAGGATTAGACCTGCACCTTCATAAAATGCTGTAGGATTTTCCCTTGTGATCAGGTACATCAACATTTCCCTTTATTCCTGTGAAATCAGCCAATTACTTCTTTAATGAAGGACATACTAGGCTTTCAAATTCTGTCCATATGTACCAAGTACTTCTCTCATGTTACATAGAGAGATATAGATATTCATATGAATAAAGAGTGCCTCAGCCCTGCCTTATGTGATCTGGGAAATCTCACATAGTCGCCATCTGCCCAGTGTGTATTATACTAGTATTTTCTAATTTGAGTGGTGTCTGACCAAACTACTGTTCTGACCAAACATATCCCATAGGACTCTGGACTGAGGCCCTCAAAACCAAGTGTAGAAAGATCAGGATAAATCAGGCCACTGTATTCATTCTAGTCCCTTAGACACAGAACTCCTGTCCTACATGCAAAGGAATGTGTGGATGGACATATACCACACAAAACATTGAGCCAGAGACTACTGCTGTGCAGCCTCTTAGAAGACTTCTAAGACTGCTGACATCTCTGACATGAACTTTCAGAAGATGTGTATACCAGACTGTGATCTCAAGAATGCTGCTGACAGATGAAGTAGTGTCTGTACCATCCTACAAATATCAAGGTGTCAGTCAACCTTCAGCTTCTGCCCAATAGGGATGCAGATATATGACTATGAATGACTGAGGCAGTTCCATCCATTCTAAGGGAGCTCTCTTCTCATTCTCCTAAGACAGAGGATCTTGGATCTTTCACCTGTTCCCAATGTGACAGAAGAAATTATTCTTCTGCCCACTGGGAAATTGGATATCCCCATTATGTTCAAAGAATTCTGAGGGTATTCTCTCTTACTGAATTAGCATTTAGACTCTTCCCCTTTCCCTAACTATATCTCAGGTATTTGTCTTCTGGGCAAAAGATTCTCAGATATGTCTGTTCCAATAGACAGCTACAGTGCCTATATATCCAAAGGGATCTGAGACCTAATATGCCTCTGTGGCAGTGTTCTCAATAGGTCCATGTAATTGGTTCTCAGATAATTTCATTGTGACCAAAAGAGTGAAGTCTTTGACCTCTAATTTTCCAAGGGCCTCATATTTTTACATTTCATCCAAGTTGTCTTCAAATATGCCTTTCTGTCCAATGATAGACCAACCAGGTTGCAAGCTCAAATTTCAAGGTTAGCAAGTAGAGTCTAGAAACAAATGTCACTGCTTTAAGGTAGAAATGAATATAATATATACTCCATCATTCTCATCTCAAACTGAGCAGTTGAACATATGTCTGTGAAGAAGAACCTGCTTGAGACTAACATGCAGATTTTTAGATGAATTTTTAGGCTGCTTCCTGACTGGATACACAATCACTGTGCTGAATGGATGTTGATATCTCCAATGAAGAGCTGGAAGCTGATTAAGCAGCACCTGCAATGTGTTACACTGCATGAAGTGGGCTGGGACCTTGATGTCATGTCAAGGATTGGCTTTGCAGATTTCCAATTCTACACAACCCAGCATGCTAGTCTATCTTTATAATGAGACCTCATCTTTCCACTGTCTGTACAAGAGAGCCTCAAACATTTTCCCTCTGAAACTGGGGGGCCATGTATTTTCTCCAGGACTATTGAGTTCTCATTTTTTTCCATGACCATTATCTGATCCATTGATTCTTCATTGTACATCTCTGGTTACTGTTTAGATGCACTCAAGGTATAAATATGAGGCCTTACGTAGAGTTCACATTGACCAAGGATGTCTCACACATATTCTTTCTAATAAATGGAGCAATTAAACTCTACTTCTGTCCAACAGAACTTCAAACCTTCCTTTCCTGGTATGGAATGCATCTATTAAACAGCCTCATCCAAATAGCCTCTGGTCTTACCTTCTGAATAAGCAAGTGTCTGAATTTCCTATTCTGTACAAAGATATATCACATTTACATAATGTGGACAAAGATTCCTTGGGTATTCTCCTGCTCATTACTATGACATTTCTCCTCTCAGGTCTCAGAGCTTAAGAATAGCAAGGGTAGGCTTGAATATCAGCGATCAGTCTCCAGGCATTCTTTAGAACATCAGAAATGTAGTGATCCCAATTTTAATAACCTGGATACCTGAACACCAACCTGTGAGGCTGAAAAAGCCAATAAACCAGCCATGCTCTTACAACAGATGACTGCATATCCTCCTGAAGATGCCACAGATGATATGGCTACTTTGTTGTTATTGTTTTGACTGTTGTTGGCCTCTTCTGTTTGGTTTTGTTTTACGTTTCCAAGAGGACACCTAGATATTTTCTCGTTATGTTAATCATTGACTGGCATTGAAATCCAGCAAGAAATGCTTAAATTCTTCCCATATTGGACTCTATTTTGCAATCATAATGTGTGCTTATTTTTCTTCACTTCTTTCAAAGATATGAATTCTGTCTTTCATATGTGATCATTTTAAACAATATCAAGATGATCATATATTTTTTTGTACAAAACTACTTTTTGTTCTGTGTTGATTTTTTCTACCTAATGACAATTTCTTTTTTTATGGGATAATCTTTTTTTATTTTTGGTTTTATAAAATTAAGTCTTTTTTTTCATGTATTCCTTTGCTCTCCAACCTTTCCCCTTCTGAAGCCTTGCTGTCTGGGGATCAACATCCCTCCTCTTCATCCCCCATTCTCTTCCCAAAAATGGCAAGAAATCTCAAAGTGTCTCAACTCAAGATCCATTCCAGGTCCAATTTCCTGATCCTAATGTCATGACTGAGGTAGGTGTTCCTCTGGAGAGAATGAGCTTCAAAGTGCCAGTCCACACACAGAAACACAGTCTGATCCCTCCCCTCCATTCTCCACATAACTACCCATGTCACTAAACTTTTGCCTATCCTTGAAGAGCCTAGTTACTTTTTCTGATGGTTCCCTACAAGCTGTTGTTAATTCAGTGAACTCCACAGAACTCCAGCCAGCCATAACTGTGGGAATTTTCATCATAAGCCTTATCCTGTTGCTCATATAGACTGTCATCCCCTGCTCTCAACTGGACCACTAGCTCAGAGCAGTGATCAGCCATGTATCTCTGTATCTCTGCCTCCATCTCTATTCATTATTGGATGTAAGTTCTGTGATGGCTCTTAACATGGCTGTTCATTTTATTATGGGGAAGTCCTGTCTAGGCAACATCTTCACTATTGTAGACCTAGCCAGGGATATCTTGTGAGCTCTTGGAGGTTACCTAGCACCTAGTCTTTTTCCAACCACATGTTATTAAGATCTCTACACCATTTATTTCTCTCTACCTTTTGCTACTCTCACTTGAAGCCTATTTGATCATGGTGGATGAATTTTTTATGTTTTTGGATTCAGATGGCCAGAATTTTTGAATCGACATTCATGAGGGAGACTGTTCTGTACGTCTCTTTCTTTGTTGTGGTTTTCATTAGTTTGTGTATTAGGGTTATTGTGGCCTTATAAAAAAGTTTGGGAACATTTTTTCAGTCTATATTCTATGGAAAAATTTGAGGAGTATGGCTATTAGTTCATCCTTCTATGTCTGGTAGAAATCTGCACTGAAAACATCTAGACCTGGGCCTTTTTTACTTGGAAGTCTTTTAATGACAGCTTCAATTTCCTTTAGGGTTATAGGTCTGTTCAGTTCTTTAATTTGATCTTAATTTAAATTTGGTAATTGGTACCTCTCCAGAAAGCTTTCCATTTCTTCTAGGCTTTCCATTTTTGTAGAGTATATAATTTCAAAGTATGAACTAATAATTCTCTGGATTTGATGGGGATCTGATATTGTTCCCGTTTTCATTTCTGATTTTGTAAGTTTGGACACTCTATCTTATTTTTTGGTTAGTTTGGAGCAAAGTTTTTCTCTCATAAATGCCCCAGGCAGCAGGGTCTTCAATGTGGACATGAAGAAAGGGGATGAAACTAAAGGACTGGCAATAAACACAAATAAATGAAAACAAGGGTCTGAAGAGATGGCTCAGAGGTTAAGAGCACTGACTGTTCTTCCAAAGGATCCTGGTTCAATTCCTAGCACCCACACAGTGGCTGACAGCCATCTATGATAACATCTGGTACCCACCTCTGTATATTGTACACATAATAGCTAAATAAATAAATCTTTGTTTTTAAAAAAAGATGTGTACCAATACAGACAATCAGAATTTTTTTCAAGAGAGATAGGGAGAGAGTGAGTGAGAGAGAGAGAAATGAGAGCAAGTCAAAATTTCAGATCAAGTCCTGGAACTTTATTTTTTGGCCAGCAGTTAAATAGCAATTCAGAGTTGGGGAAATACCACAGACAATGGTGGTGTGTCCCCCTTGTTCTTCATCCTTTCCAGCATAGGCTGTCATCTTTGCCTTTTATCTTAGTGAATCTGACAGGTTTCAGGTGGTATCTCAAAACTGTTTTTGTTTGCATTTCTCTGATGGGGCTAAAGATGTTGAACACTTTTTCAAGTGCCTTTCAGCTATTTGTAATTCTTGTGCTAAGAATTCCCTTTTTACTTCTTAACTTCATTTTTTGATTGGGTTATTCAAGTTTTTGGGCTCTAGATTCTCAAGTTCTTTATATATTTTAAATATCAGTCCTCTATCACTTGGGTTGGTGAAAATCTTTTCCCATTCTGTAGGCTGTCTTTTTGTACTATTGACCGTGTCCCTGGCTTTAGAGAAAATTCTCAGTTTCAGGAGATCCCACTTACTAATTGTTGTTCTTAGTGTCTGTGCCACTGTTCTAATATTTAGGAAGTGGTGGCCTGTGCCAATTAGTAGAAATGTATTTCCCATTTTTTTTTTTTTTTTGCCAAGTTCAGATTGGCTGGGTTTATGTTGAGGTCTTTGTTTCACATGGATTTTTGTTTTATGCAGGGAGACAGGCTTGAAAATATTTGCATTTTTCTACACACTACCAACCAGCTATGCCAACACCATTTTTTAAAGGTACTATCTTTTTTGCATTCAATATTTTGGGCCTATTTGTCAAAGATCAGGTATTCATAGGTTTTTGGGTTAATGCCCAGAACTTCAATTCTATTCCATTGATCCATAAGTCTGTTTTAATGTCAGTACCAGGCTGTTTTTATTGCTGTAGCTCTATAGTGTAACTTCAAGTCTGGGATGGTAATGTTTTCTGAGGTTCTTTTGTTGATCAAAATTGTTTTGGCAATCCTGGCTTTCCTGTTATTCCAAGTGAATTTGATTGTTTTTCTGTAAATTTTTGAAATATGTTGTGGTGGAATTTTGATGGGCAGTGCATTCAATCAATAGATTGCTTTTGGTAGAATTGACATTTTTACTTTTTGATATGACCTATCCAGGAACATGGGAGATCTTTTCATTTTCTGATGAGTGGCTTGGGTTTTAGTATAATTATGGTCTCATAAAAGGAATTTGGCAATATTTCCTCAGTTTCTACTATGTGAAACAGTTTGAGGAGTAATGGTAGTATTTGTTCTTTGAATGTTTGGTAGAATTCTGCACTGAAACCTTCTGGAACTGGGCCTTTTTACTTGGAAGTCTTTTAATGAGAGTTTCAATTTCCTTTAGGGTTATAGGTCTGTTTAGGTAACTACTCTGATCTTCATTTAATTTGGGTTAAATGGTACCTCTTCAAAAATCTGTTCATTTCTTCTAGGTTTTCCATTTTAGTAAAGTGTAGATTTTCAAAATTTGACACCATAATTATCTGGATTTCATGTGGTTTGTTTTTATGTCCCACTTTTCATTTCTAATTTTGTTGATTTAGACACTTTCTCTCTGCTTTTTTGAAAGCTTGGATAAGGGTTTATCTATCTTGTTGACTTTCTCAAAGAATCAACTCTTGGATTCATTGATTCTTTGTATTATTCTTTGTGTTTAATTGGATTGATTTCAGTTTCAAGTTTGATTATTTCCTGCCATCTACTCCTTCTATGTGAGTTTGCTTCTAATTATTCTAAGGCTTTCAGCTGTGATGTTAGTTGTCTAGTGTGGGATTTCTCTAGGTTTTCCACATAGGCATCTCAAGCTATGAACTTCCCTCAGACTTCTTTCATTGTGTCCCACAAGTTTGGTTATGTTTTTGATTCATTTTCATTAAATCCTAGGAAGATTTTGCTTTCTTTTTTAATTTTTTCCTTGACCCAGAGTTGGTTTAGATGAGTGATGTTTAGTGTCCATGAGTTGGTATGCTTTCTGTGATTTTTGATGTATTTGAACTCTAACTATAGACCCTGGTGTTCCAATGTGTTACAAGGGACTATTTCCATTTTTGTATCTATTTGTATTTGTTTTATGACCAATTATGTGGTCAATTTTAGAGAAAGTTCTATTGGTATTGAGAAATATAAATATTCATATGCATTTGGGTGGAAGCTTCTGTAAATATCTATTAAAATCATTTGCATCAAAAGCTCTGTTAGACTCCTTATTTCTTTGTTGATTCTCCGTCTGGTTAACCTATGCAAGGGTAAAAGTGGGGTATTGAAGTCTCCCACATTAGGGTTTGAGAATTGATGTGAGTTTTGAGCTTTAGTAGTGTTTCTTTTACATAGGTACATGCCCTTATATTACAGATATTAATATTCAATATTGAAGTCTCCTCTTGACCATTTTTTTCTGAGATGGATAAGTAATATCCATCTTGGTCTCTTTTAATTGATTTTAGTTTGAAGTCAACTTTGTTAGATATTAGGATGGCAACACCAGCATGTTTCTTAGGGCTATTTGATTTGAAAATCTTTTCCCAAACCTTTACTCTGAGCCTCTGTCTGTCTTTCTGATTGAGGGTGTTTCCTGCATACAGTAGAAAGATGGCCTCTGTTATTGTATCCATCTTGTGAGTATGTATCTCTTTAGAGGTGAATTGTGTAGATTGATATTAAGGGATACTAGTTACCACTGACTGATATTTCATGTAAGGGTTAGGATTTCTTTGTTTTCTTTCAAGGATTTGTTCATCTCTTCCATTTTTTTGTTTGTATTTTTTTTCTGTTTTTTTTAAGGAACTTTTTTATATTCTATATTAAGGCTTCTAGTAGCTCCATACATCTGTTTTTGAGGTTGTTTCTTTCTGTTTCTTCTTCATTGTTTTCATTTCCAGATATTTTGGTTATTGTAAACAGTCCATAATGGCCACCCTTACCCTCCATATTCATAAGATGCCAACCACTCAGCCTCCCCATGATATTATCACATTTCATTATTACCATTGTTTTCTGACTCACTCAAATTAACCAGGGCTTTCTGTGTGACCATGCATTTATAGATATCTGTCAGAGCCTGGTGGTCTCACCAGTGGGTATTGAACTGCAACTTAGTCAGAAACCATCAAAATCCAATACTTCCCAAGTAAAATGTATAGAAGCAACACAACACTCTGTCATGCTTACATTATTATTGGTGCTTCTTATTTAAGATTCCAGCATGGTAGATAAAATTGTAATTTAATGTAATATTTGTGTTAAGGCTATAGAATGTTTTTTTTTTTCATAGCAATTCACAATATCTTCTGCTTTTACATGCTTCTGGGCCCTCCATCTATAATATTACTTGAAATCTGAAGGATGTTATAAATGCTTATTCAGAAATAAGCCCAATATCTTAGCTTTTTGTTCTGGTGATATGTAGTATATTTAATAGAACCAGTCTGGAATATCAGAGAACAGAACCACCCAAAGTCAGTCTAGGAGGGTCAGAGAGTCCTCTCTCATGGCAGTAATCCCAGGAAGGAGAAAGACCAGGAGTGTTGACCTACACCTTCAATCCCATAACTCCACAGAAAGAGATCTTTCTGTTTCTGTGAATTCAAGGCTAACTACCAAATAGTAGCAGCCCACACCATTAGGCTTAATATGCATGTAAAATCAACTGGGCAAATAAGATATTTAAGGAATGCATAGAAAGACAGATTCATTCTGTACAAGTGACAGGGAGTGTGGGTGAGGAAGCTTGAAGATAGCTGGGTGAGATTTGACTGGGATCTGTTTCCTCTCTCTGATATTTCAGCTTTTCTTTAATATCTGACTCTGAGTTTCATTTAATACAACCAGAATTTATGTAACATTTCCTCTCCATCTTAAACAGAATTTTCTGATTAAGAAAGCCTTTCACTAAATAAAATTAGCCCTTTCTTTTTTTTTTAACTTTATTTGCCTTGGTGTTTGCCTGACACTGGAACTACAGACAGTTGTTAGTGGCCATGTGGGTGCTGGGAATCAAACCCAGGTCCTCTGCAAGAGCAGATGATGCTCTTAACCACTGAGTCATCTCTAGCCACTTAGCCCTTTCTTTTGAAGGAATGGATCAGCTTTTTTGTTTGGAAACAAGCATGGATATATATACCAGGCAATATGGTTTAGGCTGGAACTGGATTTAGCCTTCATGGGGTGGTCTGGGGGGCTGGATGAGCCTTTGGTCATGGGATCAAGTATAACAATGGTGACATAGAACCATTGGGCTTAACCAGAGGAGAGAGGGTTGGCAGGCAGAGCTTTTGATGGGGCAGAAAACTCTTGGAGGGCAAAAAGAAAAGTTATGGCAAGAATTTCAGAAAGAATGAACAGAACTCACTGGCATAATGTACTCTATGCTACTATTCTGAGGAGGAAACACAGGTATGAGTTGATAAGCTATACCTTGGTAGGTGAGGACAAGGAAACTATTTAGGGCTGTAGGTCTACTCCATGCTGTGCAGAATCCTTCATGTGGAACAGAGGCCAGAAAGAACTGAGTCATTGTGTAGCTAGGGTTGTCATGATGACATAGAAAATAGAGATAGGGATACCTCATGATGCCAAGAAGATGTGGTATCTGACATATCAGTGCCTGGTCCTTTCAATGAGCAAGGTGGTCAGAGACATTAACCCTTGAGTTAAAAGGCTATGGAAATTTCTTGTTTGTGTACCATAATTAGAAAGTTTCACTCTTGTTAGGGTTATTTAAACCTAAACTTTTGTCTTGGAGAACTCAGAGTTTCACCATGTGACAGATAGGCCTCTATTGCATGAATTATATTTGGTATATAATAAAAACCTGAAACCAGGTATTGGGGAAAAATGAAATTTCAGAGAGATAGAGAAACAAAGCAGAACCACTTCTCATCCACCATTCCTTAGGCCTGTCCCTGTGAAATACACTGATCTAACTTCTCTCCCCTCAGACCACTAACCTCATGGCTAAGGCAGCTGAAAATCCTCCAGCATTTTTCTCTAGCTCAGCTATCTTATTTTCCTCTTTTCCCATTCCTAAAGTATAAATTTAATGTGGGGCTGACCCTGTTCTTCATATCTTGGCTCTGATATTCCAGACTATTTTATTTATCCAGACTATTTTATTAATTATATATCACCTCATATCCTCTTCTGGTTTATTAAGACTTATTTATTTATTATTGTATACATTATTCTGTCTGCATGTATGTCTGAAGGCCAGAAGATAGCACTAGATCACATTATAGATGGATATGAGCCAGAATGTAGTTTCTGGGAATTGAACTCAGGACCTCTGGAAGAGCAGCCAGTGCTCTTAACCTCTGAGCCATTTCCTCAGCCCCATATATTTCCCCCTGTGTCAAAAATAAAAAAGAAGTTTATAACTGATTTAACAAAAACTATGTATAATAACTAAAATAATAATGTATAATATAAAAGCAATAACTACATAAGTAACATCTAGCCCAAAAATGATTGACACATTCAAAGAAAAGTTAATTCATTATTCATTTTATGTTGGTGAGTCCAAAGGATTCTACCTAATTCACTTTTTAATCTGTCTTGTATTACCAACTAAAAACCATTCAATTTGTAATATCTTCCAAAAATGTCACAAGAAAAAGGTAACTACAAATATCTAATCTTCAGCTCCTTCAGATTCCCAAACTGAAAATAGTATGAACTAAGAAAACAGTACATATATGCAAGTTACTTCCAAAAAATGTGAAAAATGATACAGCTGGCTGACTAAAGAGTCATCCAATGTTCTACTACATCATTCAAGTACCAACTTGGGCCTATAGACCTAACATATCTGACAGACTTTTCTGTGAAGCTGGATATTCTTAACCATCTTCCTACCTAACCCCAACCCTTAACCTTGCCCCTTACTATTGTTAACAACTTAAAGTTTAAATTGTTTTGCTACAGTTTAAAGAATTGTCACATCAGTGCATGAGTTATTATTTCTCCAAATCAAGAAGATTCTCCTGTACAAATCAAGTCTTTATTAATTTTAGTAGTATCCATAACTTTTCTTCATTTGAAGAAACAAAGCAAAATCCCTTCCCCAATGTAGTGCATATCCTCATTTCCATTCTGAGGTCAATACAACTTTGAAGTAGACAAGCTCATTCAGCTCAGTAGTCTACTTTTTAGTCTAATACTTTTCCACAGCTGTTGTTTCTTTCTCATTAGTATTGAGAAAATTCAAAGTTATTTCATAACTAGATGGCAACATCTAGATGAATGCAAATAGATCCATCTATATCACCCTGCACAAAGCTCAAATCCAAGTGGATCAAAGTCCTCAAAATAAAATTCAGTTACAATGAACCTGATAAAAAAAGAAATTGGGAAAGACCCTCCAACACATTGGCACATGTGACCACTTCCTAAATATAACACTAGCTGCACAGACACTAAGAACAGTTAATGACTGGAACATCCTGAAGCCAAGAAGCTTATGTAAAGCAAAAGACACAGTCAATAAAACAAAATGACAGCCTACAGAATGGGGAAAAATCTTTATCATCCTTACTTCTGACAGAGGACTGATCTCTAAAATATAAGGAGAACTCAAGAAACTAGAGGCGAAAAGCCAAATAATCTAATAAAAAATGGGTTTCAAAGCTAAAAAGAAAATTCTCAACAAAAGAATTCCCAATGGTTTTAGGGCACTTAAAAATTGCTCAACATCTTTAGCCATCAGAAAAATGTGAATCAAAATAACTTTGAGATACCACCTGACACCTGTCAGAAGGGAAAATCACTGAGACATTTTCTCTCTCCTTAGCATCTTTTTCTGGCCAGAGGAGACCAAGAGATTTGTGTCACAAGGGACATACAAAAGTGGCTCACATTGGGCCTGGAGAGATGGCTCAGCAGCTGAGAGCACTGATGGCTCTCCCAGAGGACCCAGGTTCGATTCCCAGCATCCACATGGCAGCTCACAACTCTCTATACTTCCAGTTCCATTCAAGCACTAAGGGAAATAAATTGATAAATGAGAAGGTTCTTCTTAAACTTTTTTATTTATTTATTTGCCTTGATGTTTGCCTGGAACTGGAAGTACAGACAGTTGTGAGCTGCCATGTGGGTGCTGGGAAATGAACCCGGGTCCTCTGGAAGACCAGATGGTGCTCTTAACCACTGAGCCATCTCTCCAGCCCCAAGAAGTTTTATATATAGAGATATAGATATAGATATATATATAGATATATTTATACATATAGATATAGATGATATAGATATAGATATAATTCACTCACATTGTCAAAGCCATGGAGGTTTGTGTCAGTTCAGAAAATGGACAGGGTAAAAGGATTTTAACTTGTGAATGGTCTTTACTCTCTATAGAAAAAGAGAGGTAAAACTAAGCAGAATCAGGATAGGGCTTCTGATTATCAGAGAGGAATCCCTATCCCAGCATTAGGGCCTCTGGGATAAATTTCACCTCAGAGTAGTCTCCAGTCAATTTTACTTCCCACTACCTAAGAGATGTGATTGTAATTGAAGTTTTACCCCTCCCCCATGCATCCACTTCTTGGGAAGGTAATTTGAATACTGTGATAGTCTTGTGAGCTGAAAGGCAAAGACACCTGCTAGGCAAGGATAAAGCACCTCATGGGCTCCATTGTTTCCCTTCCCCTCCCCTCCCCTCCCCTCTGATTTTTCCCTTTGTAGGCAGGCAAACATGTCAGAAAGGAGTGAGGGAGGGATAATAAAACCCTGTGAGCTCAGGGCCTTTAACAGGACACTGCTGACAATAGCCAGGAGAGGGTCTTAAGAAGACCCACAGCAGGCAAAAAGTACTGAGCATCAGAAATGCATGTGCAGGGAGTAGAGGCAGAGAACTCCACACATATGGTGGCATTTAACAGCTAGTTGAGGGGTTGCTGGTGTTGTTCAGCAATTAGAACTTGCTTTGCATATCTAAGAACCTAAGTTCCATCCTCAACTCTGGATAAGAAAAGTCTTTTGAACCCATTCCTCCTGCCTTGGGATTTTATTGCCTTTAGTTTTTTTAGTTTCTACCATGGATCTGGTTTCAAAAGGATACTCCTGAATCTACCATCCAATTATGGAAAACAAAGGAAGTATTTCACAGGAAGCCTCTATTATTCAGGACTTTTTACTTTGTCAGGATTCTGGTGGTGTGACGTCATGGGATTTTGCTGATCCTAGAAATAATGCCTTGTCTAAGGCCTGGAGATGGTAAACAACTGCTTGGACTGTCCCTTTCACATGCAAAATAAACAGAAGCCAACTCATCCTCCATCCCACCCCTTTTGCTACTATCTCCCTAGCCCTAATCTCCCAAGGGCCTGTTACTGGGTCTATCAGGAGTTTCCTGCTGAAATCCTTTAAATAAGCCAATCTTTAACTTGTTCTCTTAGCCTAACCCTCTTTCTGCTTACAGAAGTCACAACACAAAGAATTTTCTGCAGACCTCTAATATATTTCCTCTTCATATTGAAGCAACCCCCCAAACACACAGAAACACACACACACACACACACACACACACACACACACACACTTACCTTAGCACTTTACAGTGTGGCCAGCTTCTTTCTCAGAATCCATGAGCTATAAACTGTGTAGTCTTGAATGTTTGTAGAAGGGTTTGATGCCCTCTTGTGTCATGTAAAAATATTGCAGAGAACTCATTTTAATGTTATTCAAGTTTGCTGAAGGAATGAATCCATGCATCCAGACATAGTAGGCAAATACTGGTATCATTTGTTTATTTTTGACTGGCAGTGCTGGGCTGGAACCCAGGGCATCTTACATGCTATGCAAATGGATACAACTCTTACCTAGTGTGGCCCTTGACAAGTTTTTATGTGTTTATTTATTTATTTATTCATTCATTTATTTTTATATTTATTTATTTATTTCTTTTTGGGAGATATCTGGCTATGTTTCACAGGCAGGCTTTTGCTGCCTCTGCCTTTGAGTGATGGGGATCTGGATATAGAGCTCCAGGTCTTCCTCACAGAGATTTACCTAAAGGACATTAAGAGTTTAAAGCACCTAAACAGTTACTGACAAACAGAATAGAAATGAACATAGATTGTCTTTCTTGTTAGATGGTTTTGAGCCTAAGACGAGGGCAGGCTAATTCACTAGTAGCTCAGGCTAGCGTCCAACTTCCTATGTAGCCAAATAATCTTGAATTTTTGACTTTCCTATCTTCACTCCCATAGTGTTGGGGTTATATTCAAACAATACCATGCTTGATTTTTGCAGTGCTAGGTATTGAACTCAACACTCTGGAAATATGTAATGTTCTCATTGTTAGTAAAAGCTGATAGGGTGATAGTCAGGCAGGATTTTCTGGGTATAGAGTATACTGGGAGAAAGTACATAGTTTGTGGGTCAGCATGAATGTAAGGTTCCCCAAATTTCCTGGTTTACTTTCCTGGATATTTCAAGAGGAAAAATAGTTATATTTCTGCAAGTGCACTGGAAAATTCTCACAAAAGTTCACGGTTATTCACTATTTTTTTTCCTGGCTGTCCCTCAAGTCTCTCTATACAGGAAGGACACTGACTTCTAAGTAAGACAATCTACTGTCTCTGTCTTCCTCGTGTTGGGATTAAAACGTGCACATTTTCTGTGGTCTACTTTTGTTCACTTGAGAAGACACGAAAGTATGGTCATGAATATTTTACAGTACTGTTTGGGGATATGAAGCCCTTGAATATGAAAATAAAATCACTCTGCAATAGAATTATGTGCTTCCTGAAATAGTAAAGGACTAATAAATTTTAATTTAAAATTTTGAAAGAATAATTTCAGATTCCAAAGTTTATAACACAGAGTTTGACTAAGTCAAGCAATTCCTCTTTTCAAAATGGGACAAAAGGCTAATTTTTAAAATTTATTCCCTGGTATTTTTAAAACTGTATTTCATTCATACTCACCACTACTCCCCTTCCATCTAGAAATTGCTAATTATTTACAAAGGAGAGCTTGTCTGTATTAGTGGGTGTTCATATGTATCCTTGAATATCTTCTTAATTATAACTGAGATTTAATTCTCCATTTCAGCATTATACAAATATTACAATGTCAAAAAGAGATTGATACCATAGTGCATACTTTACTTTCTATAATAAATATTATACACACAGTGCGATGGGTATTTATTTCTGTGTTTTTACTCAAATGTAGGAAAATTTAGTCTTCCTCTATAATCTACTATGATAATGACCTAATACAAAAAGAACAGTTCAAAACAAGATAATCCTTTATGTAGTTCCTGCATCCCAAAAAAGTTTATTAATATTTCCTCAGTGAACCTGGCATGGAAGTAGGAACTTGCCCTATTTAGCCATCCCTCTTTTCCAAGTATGGTTATCCTCTGAACAAATTTGATACCAGAGTAGCTTTCTGGAGACAGATGTGGGAGGGAGAAGAGAGAGAAAGAAAATGAATTAAAAAAATGAAATATTTGTATAAATGTATACATAGGAAAAATGTAACTCAAAAATGTGACTTAAAGATGGAGTTGTTTTTCTGGAAAAGATATAATCCTATAATATTAAACTTATGTTACCTTGTAATAAAAATATTCTAAAAGGAATGTTTAGACTATTTACATTCTGTGTCTCCCCTCTTACAGGACTTTAAAACATACGATATTTTTTTAAAAATTTATATATGTTTTCATGAATTTTCACTTAAATATTGTACCTTGTTTTATTAGATTCAAGCTATAAATCTGGCAGGCAAAGGGGCAGGGGTAGGGGGAATGTATCGTCATTTGATGTCTCCTTGTCTTTGCATCAGGGTCCTTGTGGACCAGCTTCTTGTGGCAAGGTTGCTGATATCCCTGGCCCCTTGGTGGTCACTGCTGAGGATGAATTTGGACGTGATCTATGTGAACCCACATGCAGGTCCTGTGAATGGCAGGAAGACAAAGGAATTTGGTGACCCTTCTTCTCTCACAGAAGAACATCTGAACATCAGACCATAGGACCTCAGGCCTGGGACCCTGTAGACTCTAGAAGTGCACACAGCTAGCTGCCTGCCTGTTGCCTTGTGTCCATCTGAGAAGGGCGTTTTGCCAGGTAGGTGGGAATCGAGTGCTGGTCCTGGGACCCCAATGAGATGTGAGGGTCATTGACAACATTCCTTTGTATTCTGGACTTACCTGCCCCTGGACCCTGCTGCCTTCCCAGTCCTGGAACAGCTTGGCAGCCCCAATTCTTGATGATTGACTGGGCTTGGAAGCCTACTTTTGACCAGGGTGTAAGGTGTCAGCTAACCTTAGGCTAATTGGGCAGCCATTGTGGTAACCACGGTGGGAAGGGTCAAGTAGGCATCTGTTGAATTATTGTACTGCCTGCAGGAGTGCTGAGAGGGTGTGGGACTAGAAGGCGATTGTCAGAAGAGCCCTGATTGCCACTAGGGGGCAATGCATAGACCCTGATTTACAAGATTGCTTAGGCTGGTCCCCTGGGGTCCACATTTCCCTGGGATAGACTGCAGGCTTGCTGCTTTTTTCTTCCTCCCTTTCTGTCCTCAAGTTTTCCTCGCCACACTCCCCACCATGTGTCCTCAGCAGGGGACCTTCATCATGTGGCAGGTACCCAAAGCCCTGTATCTCTGGGCAGCCAAGTGAAGGAAGCCCTGAGGTTCCCAAGAACCATCTCCTCACTGCACTGTGACTCCCATCCTCCATACCTCCTACTGCCTCTTGCAGTTGCTTACTGTCTCATGTTGTCCAGTCTGGTGTTAGCTGCTGGGCAGCCATGTAGTGCTGTGTGATCAGCCATTTGCAGTTTTTTTTCTTTGGAAAGGGCGGAAGTAGTGCAGCCATGTAACATGGCAATTGGCATTCACGGTACACTATTGCCATCAAGTGTATCTAGTTTGTCTATCTCGCCAGCAAGATCCTGTGCCTCTGTCAACATGGGGCCTGCCAGGCTAGGAAAAGACAACAGTGGTGGCCCCGCAGGACAGATGCAGGACTCCAGAGGGCTCCTTGGTCCGGGATGTTAGGGAGGAAGCAGGGTCCAGGGTCCAGGCTCTGGGCGCCAAGGGGCCTGCTGGGTTGGGTGCAGGCAGCATGGACTACCTGTTTTCAGAGCTGCCATTTTTGCCTGCAGGACAGAATGTCTGTGCAGGAGCTTCTACAGGCTTGGCTGCATCTGTCTTCACCTGGGGTGCTTGTCCTTCCTGATCATGATCACTCCAGCTAGCCTGCCTGCAAGCCCTCTCTGTCTTTACCATGCCAGCCAGGGAACCTGTGGGTTTTGCATGAGCCTCCCAGCAACAGCTGGCATAGCTCACTTTCAGGATTCACACAACACACACACACTGCCCAGCACCTCAGGTTCACAGGATTAGGTAGCCAAGGTGGTCACATATCTGCATCTATTGAAATCATTCACTTCCATCCTCTGTGCTCTCTCTCTTCCTGGTCAAGCTTGTCTCTGGCTCTCTTGGATTTGCTCATAAATGACTTTCTTCTGATATTGTGCTACAGTTGGAATTCAATGACAGGGAACTGTGAGAAAAGGTTTGTGCCCCAGAGCCACCTCCCAGGAACCCTACAAGGGATCTGAGAGGCAGCACCACCACCAGATCCTCCACCTCCCCATCATCATCATACGCATTCAGCTTCTGTGTGGCTATTGGACAAGCAGGTCATGTCATGGTCGGGTCTCAGAGTGAATCTCAGTAGAAGCAGCCAGAGTAGTGTGTGAACTGAAGGGTTCCCAAAAGAGAGCAGGCCTTCCTGTAGGTGCAGTTCAGGACAGGTTTCAGTGCCTCTAACTCATCTGAGAGGCCTTGTATCTGTGACGTGAGGTCCCAAAGAGGGACTTCACAAGTTCAGAGATGAAAAAGCCTCCTGTCCTGCTCTGTCTGTCTAGCAATCATCCCAACTGGAAGATCACTTGGAGAAGTCTCTGAAATTAACAGAGGACATAATCTGTACTATAGTACTGGTGTGTGTGTGTATGTATGTATGTGTTTCTGTAGGTGTGTATAATGTATGGGTATTTGTGGGGGTGGTTATTTATTCTTTGAGTCTTGTTTAAAGAGGACGCTCTTCCCATGAGAGTTCATAGACCCAGTCAGAGAGGGCACAATGTGTATCAATTATGTTTGTCAGCTAAGGGTTGAAGGTGGAACGACATGTTGGCATGTAGGGGAAGCCTTTAAGGTCTCCATCCTTCTGATTCAGCCCAGGTGGTCACAAGGTATGGAGTAGTCCTGTCCTGAGTGTTTTATGTCACAGGTTGAATGGGCATGTAGAGTTTCTCGTCTTGTGGCTTGGTGAAAGAGAACATTTTATGGGAACCATAGCAAAGTTGGCAAAATTTCTTTTCTTTTATTTATTTTTGACACTGTTCTTCTGGCACCACTTGGAATTCGGTCAAACACACACACATACACACACACTCGGCCATCTGATTCCCAGGCTTAGCCCCTTCTAGCATTAGAGTCAATACCCCCAGGAGGTTTTGAACAGAGGGAGAGTTGGGAAAACAGAGCTATTGTTGTCTGCTGGAGGCATGGAGAGTAATGGTCTGTTAGTGGACATCTGAGAAGATGTCAGAAGTGTGGAGGTGGGGTTCTGGAGACTCTCAGTTCCCTCAGTAAAAAGGCTTCCAGTTGAGTAGAGAGTGCATAGCATCTCCCAACAATACATGGATTTTGTGCTGAAACTAGACAGGTCTAGCTGCCCTGGATTACTTGTAAGGGACTGAATATAGAAGTCAGGGATGGTATCAGACAGAGGAAGAGGAGGAAGTGGGTAGGGTGGGGAGCACAGGTAGGAAGAAATGAAATAGATGGCTCAGGAGAATAGAAAGAGAATGAATCATGGTGTATGGAGACTTGATATTTTCAAGCAGACTGTGGGCTGAGCACTCCTATCTTGGGAAAGTAGTTTCTGTTCCATGGATCTAGCCCATGAGGATCAAGATGAAAGCATCCTGAGTGTTTCTTGTGACGAGGGAATTCACTGAGGTGGACAAAGTTGGGGATGTGCAGCATGACCCCTGTGTGACTGTTGATTCTATCTTCTTCTCCCATGGTGTCTAGTTTGCATCTCCTTGGTTCCTTGAATCCTTTTCAAGAGCTCAGTTTGTCCTTTGAGACTAGGCCCATCCAGAGGATTGTGGATGTCCAGAGAAATTACATAAAGTTTCCTGTCTGAAAGGGAATTGGGGAATATGGAGCAATGAAAGAAAAGGTTCCTAAGTAGTTGTCTGTTGATTGGTTTAGGGTGGGGGTGAAGAATGAGGTCTGCAAAGCTGTGGAGAGGGCCTAGATTATGACAGAGTTGGACGTCCCTAAGAATGGTTGCCTGACAATGCCTAGGAGATGGTTAGTGTCCAGGTATTGATAGGTAAAAGGGCAGGGGTGGAGTGAATGCACCTTCATTGGATGTCTACTTGTCTTTGTTTTCTTTGTTTTAAACTTTATTTGCCTTGGTATTTGCCTGTAACTGAGAACTGGAACTATAGACAGTTGTAAACCTCCATGTGGGTGATGGGAATTGAACTCAGGTCCTCTGAAAGAGCATTCAGAGTTCCTAACAGCTGAGTCATCTCTCCAGCCCCATCTATTTGTCTTTGCATCTGTGTCCTTGTTGACCAGCTTCTTGGGGCAAGGTTGCTGATATCCCTGGCCCCTTGGAGGCCCCTGCTGAGGATGGATTTGGACATGATCTATGTGAACACAAATGCAGGTCATGTAAATGGCAGGAAGACTAAGGAATTTGGTGACCCTTCTCCTCTCACAGAAGAACATCTGAACATCAGACCATGGGACCTCAGGCCTGGGACCCTGTAGACTCCAGAAGTACACACAGCTAGCTGCCTGTCTGTTGCCTTTTGTCCATCTAGGAAGAGCATTCTGTCAGGTAGGATGGAATTGAGAGCTGGTCCTGTGACCCCAATGAGGTGTGGGGGTCATCCCATGTGTCATATGACAACATTCCTTCATGTTCTGGACTTGCCAGCCCCTGGACCCTGCTGCCTTCCCAGTCCTGGACCAGCTTGGCAGCCCCAATTCTTCTGACTGGGCTTGGAAGCCTACTTTTGCCAAAGGTGCAAGGTGTCACCTGACCTTATGCTAACTGGGCAGCCATAGTGGTGACCAGGGTGGGAAGGGTCAAGTAGGATTCTGTTGAATTATTGTACTGCCTGCAGGAGTGCTGAAAGGGTGGAGGACTAGAAGGCGATTGTCAGAATAGCCCTGATTGCTGCTAGGGGTTGATTCATAGCCCCTGATTTCCAAGAATGCTTAGGCTGCTCCCCTTGGGTCTACATTCCCCTGGGATAGACTGCAGGCTTGCTGCTTTTCTCTTCCTCCCTTTCTGTCCCCAAGGTTTTCTCTCCACAATCCCCACCACGTTTCCTCAGTGGGGACCTTCAGCATGTGGCAGGTACCCAAAGCCCTGTATCTTCTGGCAGCTCAGTGATGGAAGCCCTGAGATCCCTGAGCCCCATCTCCTCACTGCACCGCTACTCACATCCTCCAGACCTCTTCCTGTCCCTTGCAGTTGCTTACTGCCTCATGTTGTCCAGTCTGGTGTTATCTGCTTGGCAGCCATCGTGTGCTGTGAGATCAGCCATTTGCTGTTTTTTGCTTTGGAAAGGGCGGAGGGAGGGAAGAGGTGTCCTGTGCACATTGGCATTCAAGGTGCACAACTGCCTTCAAGTGGATCTAGTTTATTCAACCCACCAGCAGGGTCCTGGGTCTCTGTGGACATGGGACCCAAGACGCTAGTTAAAGGCAACAGTGGTGGCCCCGCAGGACAGATGCAGGACTCCAGAGGGCTTTTTGGTCCAGGAGTTGTGGGGGAAGATGCAGGATCCAGGGAAAAGGGTCCAGGCGCCAAGGGGCATGCCAGGTTGGGTGCAGGCAGCACAGACCCTGGGTTCTGGGGCTGCCATTTTTGCCTGAAGGACAAGATGTCTGTGCAAGAGATTCTGCAGGCTGGGATGCATCTTGGTTCACCTAGAGAGTTTTTCCTTCCTGCCCAGGACCTCTCCAGCTAGCCCACCAGCAAGCCTTCACTGACTTTACCATGCCAGCCAGGGAACTTTTGCATGAGCCTCCCAGCATTAGCTCTCATAACTCACCTCAGGAATTCACACAACACACACAAGCACACACATACACACTGCCCAGTACCTCAGGTCTCAGAATTAGGTGGACAATTGGACCAAATATCTGTCATCTATTGAAGTCCCTCACTGCCATCATCTGTGCTCTTTCTCTTCCTGGCCAAGCTTGTCTCTGTCTCTCTTTTGGTTTTGCTCAGGAATAGCTTCCTCCTGACCTTGTGCTACAGTTGGAATTTGGTGACAGGGAACTGTGAGAAAAGGTTTGTGCCCCAGATCCACCTCACAGAAACCCTACATGGGAATGAGAGGCAGAACCCCCACTAGGTCCTCCTCCCCATTATCATCATGTACATCCAGCTTCTGTGTAGATACTGGGCAAGGAAGTCATGTCATGGTTGGTTCCCAGAGTGAATCCCAGTAGAAGCAGTCAGAGTAGTGTGTGAACTGAAGGGTTCCCAAAAGAGACCAGGCCTTCTGGTAGGTGCAGTCGAGGACAGGTTTCAGAGCCTCTAAATCCTCTGACAGGCCTTGTATTTGTGATGTGAAGTAACCAGGAAGGCTGGATTCTCTGGCCTAGCTCATGTTGCCTCAAAGCCAGAGGGATTTGGTAAGTTCAGAGATAAAAAAGCCTCCTGTCCTGCTCTGTCTGTCTAGCAATCATCCCAAGTGGAAAGTCACTTAGAGAAGTCTCTGAAATTAACAGAGGACATAGTCTGTATAATAGTACTGGTGTGTGTGTGTGTTTATGAGTGTGTTTCTGTAGGTATCTTTGATGTATGGGTATGTGTGGGGATATTTTATTCTTTGAGTAATGTCTAAAGAGGAAGTTCTTCCCATGAGAGTCCTTAAACCCAGTCAGAGAGGGCACAATGTGTTTCAGTTATGTTTGTCAGCTAAGGGTTGAGGGTGGAATAACATGTTGACAAGTAGGGGAAGCCTTTAAGGTCTCCATCCTTCTGATTCAGACCAGGTGGTCATAAGGTGTGGAGTAGTCCTGTCCAGGGTGTTATGTCATAGGTTGAATGGGCATGTAGAGTTTCTCTTCTTGTGGCTTGGTGAAAGAGAACATTTTATGGGAACCATAACAAAGTTGGCAAAATTTATTTTCTTTTATTTATTTTTGACATTGTTCTTCTGGCACCACTTGGAATTTGGTCAAAAACACATACACATGCACACACACACACACACACACACACACACACATACACACACAACTGATCCTCAAGGTTAGACACTTCTAGCCTCAGAGCCAATACCCCCAGGAGGTTTTGGACAGAGGGAGAGTTGGGAAAACAGAGCTATTGTTGTCTGCTGGAGGCATGGAGAGGGATGATAGGAGAAGATGTCAGCAGTGTGGAGGTGGGGTTCTGGAGACTCTCAGCTCCCACAGAAGGAAGGCTTCCAGTCAAGTAGAGAGTGGATAGCTTCTCCCAACAAAACCTTGATTTTGTGCTGGAACCAGACAGGCCTAGCTGCCCTCGATGATTTGGATGGGACTGAATATAGAAGTCAGGGATGGTGTCACACAGAGGGAGAGGGGGAACTGGGTGGGGGTGCACAGGTAGGAATGAATGAGATAGATGGGGCAGGAGAGGAGAAAAAGAATGAATCATGGTGTATGGAGTGTTGAGGTTTGCAAGGAGGCTTTGGGCTGAGCACTCCTCTTTGGAAAATGTTTCCATTCCATGGATCTAGCCCTTGAGGCTCAACATGAAGGTGTCCTGAGTTTTTCTAGTCAGGTGGGAATTCACTGAGGTGGACAGGGTTTGGGATTTGCAGCAGGCCCCGATGAGTGACTGTTGATTCTATCTTCTCCCATTGTGTCTAGTTTGAATGTCATTGGTGTCCTTGAATTCCTTCCAAGAGCTCAGGTTGTCTTTTGAGACTAGTTCCAGCCAGAGGATTGTGGATGCTAAGAGAGATTACAAAAAGTTTCCTATTTTTAAGGGAATTGGGGCCTTTGAGCAAAACAAGAGAAGGTTCCTGAGTGGTTTTCTGTTGGTCGGTGTAGGTTGGGGGTGAGGAATGAGGCCTGATTAGCTGTGGAGAGGGTGTAGATTTAGACAGAGCTAGAAGAACCTAAGAATTGTTGCCTGGCAATGCCTAAGAGATGGTAAGGGTCCAGGGACTGATTGGCAAAAGGGGAAGGGGTAGAGCGAATGTATCTTCACTTGATGTCTCCTTGTGTTTTCATCAGGGTCCTTGTTGACCAGCTTCTTGGGGCAAGGTTGCTGATATCCCTGGCCTGTTTTTGCCCCTGCTGAGGATGAATAGGGACATGATCTATGTAAACCCACATGCAGGTCCTGTGAACGGCAAGAAGACTAAGGAATCTGGTGGCCCTTCTCTTCTCACAGAAGAACATCTGAACATCAGATCATGGGACTTCAGTCCGAGGAACCTGTAGTCTCCAGAAGTGCACACAGCTAGCTGCCTGCCTGTTGCCTTGTGTCCATCTAGGAAGGGTGTTCTGCCAGGTAGGTGGGAATCCAGTGCTGGTGCTGGGACCCCAATAAGGTGTGGGGTTCATCCCATGTGTCATATGACAATCTTCCTTTGTGTTCTGGACTTGCCTGCCCCTAGACCCTGCTGCCCTCCCAGTCCTGGAACAGCTTGGAAGCCCCAATTCTTGAATACTGACTGGGCTGTGAAGCCTACTTTTGCCCAGGGTGCAAGATGTCAGCTTACCTTAGGCTAGTCTCGCAGCCATAGTGGTGACCAGGTTGGAAAGGGTTCAGTAGGCTTCTGTTGAATTATTATACAGCCTGCAGGAGGGCTGAGAGGGTGGGGGACTAGAAGGCAATTGTCTGAATAGCCCTGATTGCTGCTAGGGGGCGATGCATAGACCCTGATTTCCAAGGATGCTTAGACTGGTCCCCTGGGGTCCACATTCCCCTGGGATAGACTGCAGGTTTGCTGTTTTTCTCTTCCTCCCTTTCTGTCCCCAAGGTTTCCTCTCCATGCTGCCCACTATGTGTCCTTAGCCAGGGACCTTCAGCATCTGGAAGGTATCCAAAGGCCTGTATCTCCTGGCAGATCAGTGAAGGAAGCCCTGAGGTCCCCGAGGTCCATTTCCTCACTGCACCATGACTCCCATCCTACAAACCTCCTACTCTCACTTGCAGTTTGCTGAGGTCCTCATGTTGGAGAGTCTGGTCTTAGCTGTTGGGGAGCCATCTTGTGCTGTGTGATCAGGATTTGCCGTTTTTTGTTTTGCAAAGTGTCAAGGGAGTGCAGCAGTGGCCAGTGGCCATTGGCATTTACAGTGCACAACTGACATCAAGCAGATCTAGTTTGTCTATCCTGCCAGCAGGGTCCTGTGCCTCTGTGGACATGGGGCCAGCCAGGCGAAGATAAGGCAACAATGGTGGCCCTGAAGGACAGATGAAGGACTCCAAAGGGCTCCTTGGTCAGGAGAGGTTGGGGAGGAAGCAAGGTCCAGGGAAAATGCTCCAGGTGCCAAGGGGCCATCCAGGTTGGGTGCAGGCAGCTCAGACTCCTGGATCCTGGGGCTACCATTTTGCCTGGAGGACAGGATGTCTGTGACGGAGATTCTACAGGCTGGGCTGCATCTGGCTTCACCTGGGGAGTTTGTACTTCCTATACATGACCTCTCCAGCTAGTCCACTTGCAAGCCCTCACTGTCGTTACCATGCCAGCCAGGGAACCTGTGGCTTTTGCATGAGCCTCCAAGCAGCAGCTCTCACAGCTCACTTCTGAAATTCACACAATACACACACACAATCACAAACACACACACACTTCCCAGCACCTCAGCATCTCAGGATTAGGTCGCCAATGTGGCCAAATGTCTTTCATCAGTTGAAGTCCCTGACTGCCATTCTCTGTGCTCTCTCTCTTCCTGACCAAGCTTTTCTCTGGCTCTCTTTTGGTTTTGCTGACAAATGGCTTTCTCCTGACATCACTTAGAGAAGTCTCTTAAATTAACAGAGGACATAATGTGTAGAATAGTACTGGTGTATGTGTGTGTGTGTGTGTGTGTGTGTGTGTGTGTGTATGTTTTGAGGCCATGTGCATGTGTGTGTGTATGTTCCAGTTAAAATTCAGTGACAGGGAACTGTAAGATAAGTTTTGTGTCCCAGTGTCTTCTCCCAGGAACCCTTCAAGTGATTTGAGAGGCATCACCACCACCAGGTCCTCCTCCCATCATCATCATATGCATTCAGCTTCTGTGTAGCTATTGGGCAAGGAGGTTATGTCATGGTTGGGTCTCAGAGTGAATCCTAGTATAAGCAGCCAGAGTAGTGTGTGAACTGATGGGTTCCCAAAAGAGACCAGGCCTTCCCATAGGTGCAGTCCAGGACAGCTTTCAGTGCCTCTACCTCCTCTGACAGGCCTTGTATCTGTGATGTGAAGTACCCAGGCATGCTGGCTCCTCTGTCCTAGCTCACTTTGCCACAATGCCAGAGGGACTTAGCAAGTTCAGAGATGAAAAAGCTCCTGTCATTCTCTGTCCTGTCTGGCAACCATCCCCAGTTAAAGATCACTTAGAGAAGTCTCTTAAATTAACAGAGGACATAAACTGAAGAATAGTACTGGTGTATGTGTGTGTGTGTTTGTGTGCATGTGCATGTGTGTCTATGTTTGTATGGAGAATAGCAAGTCATGCCAGGGGAACAAAGTCAAAGATAAATAAGTAAAATTGAAGGAATCTTGGGTACTCCTGCCTGTCCTTGGGAGGAGATAAAGAGATGAGAAGAACACAGAGTAACTGGAAGGGGCAGGATGGGAAAGAGAGTTTGAACAAAGAGATAAGGATAAAAATGAGACTTTATTTAAAAATAAATAAAAAATTAAAAAAAATTGAAAATAAGAAAGTGAATAATGCATGCAGAGCCACTAACATGAGGCATATTGTGCCTTTAAGGGAATTATATATCCTTCCAAAAGCAATCCAAACATGTAAACATTGCAGGATCCAACCCACAACCTTAGAACAAAGAGAACCCATAACCTTAGATCGAAGAAAATTGTTTAAGGCCATAGGGTCTACATCCCGGAGTCCAACCTTGCCAATAATCTGAATCTGTTAATTTAACCAAAAGCAAACAATATTGTGTGAAAAACAGCTTGCATCTATGTTATAAGGCATTTATGTTTCTTGTACTTGTTCTCTGAAATACATTTTTTGGTATAATGTTTATTAATGAGAATTACCTTCTCTAGATGCTCAGGGACTTACATTGCAGAAAGTATTATTAAGCAATCTAGAGCTGTATTTCAGAATACAGGAAGACCTTCACTGAAGTCACAAACTGACTGGACAACCCCAGGTAAACTGTTCTTAAAATGCAGACTAACATATGTACTATCTATTTCAGGCATCTTTCTCTCCATGAAAACAGTATTCCTTGTCCTTTACCTATGAGAGTAAGCAGTGATTGCCTGTTCCCCACTTTATCTAAGAAGCAATGTTCTGGATAACACTTTCTCTTCCAGTTATCATTGTATCACTGATGTTCTCTGAATGCAAGTCCGGACCTGGTGCATGAGGGCCAGAGGGCAGTATCCCAAGCAGTCCTCTCCCAGTTATGTGTCTTCAACAGTCCATGTCAGGGCCCTTGACTGTCTGCACCAGATTAGCTAGCACTCTTGACCTAAGGAAGAGAAGAGGGTTCTCAGTGTCCCTCCTCACCCAGGAAGCTTACATGTGTGCCCTGATATTGCATGCAGAACAGCTAGGTGAGAAGGTTGCTCCTAGCCACTGCAGGCTTGAGGACAGCCATCCAAGCATCCCTTTCATCCCCTGCAGGCTCAAGAAAAGCCATCCCAGAGTCCCTCTTGAGCCTGTGCAGGCCCAAGGCCACCCATCCATGTGACCCTCTCTAGCTCTGATTGACTCTTTTTTTTTTCAAACCATTTTATTGAAATGTGCCAAGATACATGGGCAGCACATGTTTATGAAGAGGGGGAAGAAATCATACATACAGTTATCTGAAAAAGTGATGCTTAATCCTTGGAGTTACCAGTTCCACTACCCCCCACCAGATTTTCAGCATTTCCATTGTGGTTAAGCCTCTACAGACCTAGCATTTAAAAAGAAAAGAACTGCAAAAATAAATTAAAACAACAAAACCAAAGAAAACCAAGAGTTAATAGAAGAGCTGCTCTGCTGCCTGATGTGCTCTTCCCAGCATCTAATTAGGAGGCATGCTGAGCAGTAGAAAAGCACAACTTCAGAGTGTATGGGTATGGGTCATTGGGGTTTTTCATCTGGTAATGGTTCAGGAAGATCAAGGTCTCCAGGTCTTCTCTCAGAGTCCAATGCCAGCAGGCCCAAGGAGCAATGCTGGCTTTTGCCTGAAAATACTTTCACAGATGTTGGCTGCTTCACTCCCAGCTCATTACAGATCTCAAAGAAGTTCTCCTCAGTCACCTCCAGGGGAGCATTGAAGAAGTGCAGTACATTGCTGGGGTGCTGAATAAGGTTCTTAGCTGCCAGTTCTGCGGTGGAGAAGCTATTGTTCCTTGACTCTCTGAAGTCTTTGTAGCTGCAGGAGCCATCTTCTAGCCCATAGGACTGCCCGGGCATAATGGCAGGTTGCTTAGAGACACAGACATTCATCTTCTGTCCAAACATGAAATTGTTGTTAAGGTTAGTAATGGCTCGGTCCACAGAATTGCCATCAGCCATCTCCATCATGGCGGCCACCGGCTTGCTTTTCATAAATTTCACCTTCTACACATTGCCATACAAGCAGAAGACATTAAAGACTCAGTCACAGTTCATCTTAGATTGATCCAAGTCATAGACCATGAGCACAGGGATGTTAGAATGAGGGCCAAAGTCAGGTGATGTAGGAAGGTGTGGGGATGACCTTACTGGGGGTCGTGGCAACTTGGGCCCTGACAGTGACCCTCCACAGTTGGTCCCATCCTTCTCCCTTTACAGAGAGGTGGGGGGCATAGTCCTCATCATGGTAATGGCTGTGGTACTCACCATGGGGTCCTCCTGGGGGGTGAAAAGGAAAGAAAGGGAGGAAAGGTGAGAATTTTCTCAGTGGATGAGAGGTGGGCAGGGGCAGATGAGCCTTGGGAGTCCACAGAGGGGAACCATATGCCCTCAACATATACTGCAGAATGATCTCCCAGGAGAGGGGGCTGCCACTGGCATTTTTTGGGATTACTGCAAGGGTCATCTTTTCCACTGAGGTTGGCATTTGTACACTCCTAAGTATCTTGATCACTCTTAACACATTTAAATGGGCAGGCTTTGCATACTCAGTCTTCAGAGTGCAACAGTCAGAATAGATGTCAACCCCATTAAGTGAGGCCTTGGCCCTCTGGGCACTTTGCCCAGAATCCAATTCCACCATAGCCTGAACTCCATTCTTCCAAAAAATGACAATTCTCTGGACAGGGACACAGGGATTACAAATTGTGTAAAGAACATCCATCATTATAGAGTAGATGGGGTTCAGGTTGGTAAACAGAAGCATACTGTTGATGATCCTCAAGTCATCAGTCCCCAGGGCATAAAATCTTCTGGCTGGTAGAGCAATTGACAAAGGCAAGATGGCCAGCAATGTAGATCTGGTTGTCATCTGCACAGTCAGTTCACTGCATTACAGGACCCCAGCACATCCTCAAACTCCACCAGCACCTGTCTCTTCTTGCACATCACCACTACATAGCTGATGGCTTCAAATTTTTGCAGGGCTTCCACAAGGTCAGCTTCCAGCACACCATCAATCAGGCCACCGATGTGGAAAACTGGGGATGTAGGGGTTTTGTGGGGGTCATCATAATTCTCCCAGCCGCCACCACCCCCCACCTCAGTGCTGGTGGCTGAGGTTTTCAATCTTCAGCCATATTGGGGCTTGGCCTCTATTATTTCCACAGCTGAAGTAGAAACCACCACCACCTCTGCCACCTGCCGCTGCCATCTTCACCATCGCTCCGTGAGTGCCACAGCTGCTCATCTGGCTGCTGCCTCTGCTCACACCATGGATGCCGCCTGCACTTAACTCCTGAGGCCAACCGTCATTCATGTTCTGTGAGCTTCGCCATCCAGATGTGTCTGTAGATCTCGGAAAAGTGTGATTCTCTCAGAGTATACTGCTTAGCTGCCTATTGCTGCGAGTCACCATCAGCAAGTACATTAGCTGCCCCTTGCCAGGGGCACCTTCCTTTTCCTTGCTCAACTCCCTTATTGGCTAAATGGCCAAACAGGTGGAGAGAGGACAGTGAGCCTCAGCCCACACATTACTCTCTAACCATAGATCCTTGTTTTCCCAGGATTTTTGTCCTGGGACCCACTTCAATGTCCCCCAAAGGTCTTTTGTCACCTCACCCTATGACCATAGGCCCAAGATTTCCCAGCCTCCTTGGTCTGGAACCCCTTTTAGTGTCCCCAAAGGGATTGTGTCACCTCCCCCTTTGACCATAGGCCCAAGGTTCCCCAGCCTCCTCGGGCTGAGACCCCTTTCAGTGTCTCCCAAAGAGATCATTACACCTTATCTCACTGGGAGAAGCACTTGACCAGTTCCAAATACACAAAAGTCTTTGCACCTCCAGGAGTACTTCGACTGACATTTAAATGATCAGGTATCTTTTTCATTAGCCTTAAGGGAAATAACAGATTTGCTGTCTACCCAACTTTGCATATCTTCTCAGGCAAATCTGTGCACTTCACCACATACTCAACCATCTTTACAACATGCAACGTCTTCCCAAGAGATTCTGGTACTGTACAAGTCTGCCAAGGGCACAATCAGGCATTTATCATCTGTCCCAAATGTTTTAAAAATATCTCCAAGTGTCCCATTGACAACAGGCACATTACCACCTCCTCCATTGATTACTGGTAATTCCTCACTAACACAATCAAGTCTATAACATTCCCCATCTTTGAAAAATGATGAAGGATCTTGCCTACATACACAAGCAACTGCTACAATAAACACTGCAACAAAAAGCACCTTAGCATCTTCACCATCAAGTTATGTGCCAGGACAAGTTTCTCTTCCTGCCCAAGGGCCTCTAAATATTATCTTATCTACACAAGAAACTCTGGGATCTGGTTCCTTTGCCAAGGGGTTATGGGGACTAACCTATCTGCACAAGGTTGTAGAAAACTATCCACTCCCACACAAGAACCTGTGGGGAAAAGATCATCTGTTCAAATAGCCTTGAAACATCTAACTTTCTACCAGGAGGCTCCAATATCTTCTCCATCTTCCCAATGTACAAGAAAAGGTTCAGCATCTTCTTCCAGGACTACAAACCATTTCCTACCTAGACAGGGAACTCAAGAATATGCTTTGTCTTCTCTGGAGGATAGAGGAGATTCAGCACAGTCACCAAGTACTCAGGAACAGTCTCTGTCTGTTACAGAGATTCTAGGACCTTTGTAAATTTCTAAAGGACCTAAGGACATCTCTGTAGCTACAGAGGAAACTTTAAGTACAAAGTTCTTTACCAACCCAGCAAGGGCCAGTTGAACCTTCAGTATGTTCCTTGAGGAGCTTGGGACAATGTCAATGCTCCCAGAGTACCTTGGAGAATTTACTTCACATGGGAGAAAATGTAGAATCTTCTCATTCTGCTGGAGAGGTGACAGGAGCTTTACCATTACCACCAGTGTTTGAAGAACATTCAACTTCTACCCAAGTAGCCTCAGAAAACTTTCCTTTTGGCCAAGGGTATCTAGCACCTTTGAAACCTTCCCAAGGGAATCTGAAACATTCCACATCAGGCCACCCTATGACTCATACATTAAAATATTTTGAAGGGATTACACCACCTTCAGCACATTCTTCAGCAATTCCACAAACATACACAAATTCTTTATCTGCTGCAGGAAAGGCAGGAACTTCCTCATCTGCTCCAACATGTCTGAGAACCTCTGCATCAGGACAAGTAACGACATCATCATCTTGTTGTGATAAAAGGACTGGAGGACATTTTCTTTCAGGACAGGGGATTCTGAAAATGGCCAACTCTGAACAAGGTATTCTAGTATCTCCCTTAATTTCTCAAGGGTCTCAGGGGCATTTTACATCTGCCCAATGATCAGTGGGACAGTGCCCATCTGTACAACAGACTGTAGAACCATCTACACCAACTATAGGACCTCGAGATTCTGCCCCAAATTCCCAGGTGCTATTACAATCAGTGCCAAATTATCAAAGCCCTCTGAAAATTTCTTTATCTGCACAAGCAACTCTAGAATCTTGTTCCTCTGTCCAAGATTTGCTATCTTTCCAAGGGTTTATAAAACTATCTGCATCTGCACAAGGAACTGTGGGATCTATGTTGTTCTCTCACAGTGCTGTGAAACATTCCACTTCTTTCCAGGAGGCTCCAAGGTCTTCTAAATTGGTCCAATGTACTGTGCAAGGTCCAGCATCTTCTCCAAGGGTGACAGGACCTTTCTTACCTAGCCAGAGAACTCAGGGATCTTTTTTTTCTTCACCAGAGTAATCAGATGCATCTACACCAGGTCCTCAGAAGAATCATCTTTCTGTTGCAAGGACTCTGAGACTTTCACTATCTTCTAAAGGACCTAAGAAAGTACCACCAGCTTCAGAGGGAACTTTATCTGTGCAGTGTTCTTTGTCATCTCTCCATGGGGATTTAGACAATTCAGTATGTAATTCTTCATCTAGCCTAGATTTTAGAGAGCCTTTACCATATAACAAAGTACCTATACAGCCTTCATCATATATGCCAGCTGAAGCAGCCCCTCTTCTCTCTGCTCATTTGCCTCTGGAAATTGGCATATCTGCCCAGTGTTCTTTGAGTCCTTCATGATCTTCTGAAGGAACTCTAGAATGTTGTTCACCTTCTGCAGACACCCTTGGAAAATTCACATGTGCTTAAAATTTTCCTGAGCAGTTATCTCATATAAGAGAATCTTTGGAATCTTCTCCATCTCATGTATGGTCTTCCACAAATGTATTTTTAACTCCAGAGACCCTGGAAAGTTCCTCTTTAGAAGAAGGGAGTAAAACAACTGCTCAAGGAACTGTGGGTCCCTGCTTATGTACACAAAGGACTATGGGACTGTCAACAAGTACAAAAGGTCTGTAAGACTTCCTTCATCTGCTAAAGGACATTCAAGCACATTGTCCCATACAGAAAATACATGCTCAAAGTCTACTTTGGCACAGAGCACAGTAGCATATTCTCTATCTAACCCTGTATCTCAGGAAAATACTCACCATGCTAAACATACCATAGGAAATTTGAAATCTTTTCTTTGGTCTCCAAGAATTTACATAAGTGCACAAGGGTCTATAGAATCTTGGCGATCTCCCAGAATGATTCCAGAATATGCAGCATCTACTCCAGTAACATTCAAAATTTCTACAGATACCCCAGGACAGTTGGTATCTCATGAAAGGTCTCTGGAACTTTCCCTATCTACAAAGGTAAGCTCAAGTTTCTTACATTCTTCCCAGAGCCATGGGGAACCTTACCTATCCATAAAAGGATCTTTTGATCTTTCCACACCCACACAAGGCATGCTAGGTCTTTCTGTTTCTTTGCAGGGAACTTCTGAGGCTTTGCAGCCTGGCCAAAATGTTCAACAAACAGATCCATGTGCTGTAGAACCTTCAGGACATGTGCCCTTGTCAAAAGAGCAAGTGGACTTTTCTGTATCTGGAAAAGGGACTCTAGAATGAACCCCATCTTCCTTAGGGCCCTTGGCAGTTCCCTTATCTGTCCAAGTGAGTTCTGGAACTTTAGTATTATTGCAAGAAGCCAGAGGACACTACCTGTCTTCACAAGAAAATCTAGAAGTTTCTAAATGTTCCGGTAACTATCTAAACATCCCTAACTCCTCAACAGGGGATTTGGGATCTTCACCATCTACTTCAGTGACTCCAGGGTCTGTTACATCTGCCAATGTGGACTTAGGAGTGTCTCTACCTGTTTCATGTTCTCTGACAATGCCCTTGTCTGCTCAGAATGTTCTATGAACAGTAACATCTGACCAAGAGGATATGAAACTTTCACCACCTAGTCTTGAGAATATAGAGTATTTGCCAAATGTTCAAGATTATTTCAGTGTCAGATCTCCTTCCTTGAAAACTCAAGAAACTTCCCAATTTGACCAATGGAATTTAAAAGTATTACCATCAGCCCATGGAAATTTCAAAACTCCTCTCTCTACCTCAGGAACTGTAGAAAATTTGCACCATAACTCAGAGTCTCTACGAGTTTTGACATCTGTACACCAATATGCTGAATGCCCTTCTATATCCTACCTACATAATTTAGAACTGACCAGCCCTTCACAGAAGGCCTTGACCAGGTGCGATTCTTGCATTATAGCCACTTCCCTGATGCCTGAAGCCTTGGAAGTTGGAGCCATCTCTCAGGAGCAGGTGCCTCTTCCCTTTATGATTGTGTGGCAGGAAGCCGTGGAGAATTGGGCCTTGGTGCTCACTGGGACTCTCAGGCAGCTGTAGGAGGCACCTTGAGCTTTGGCCTTGCTCATTAGATTTGGGACATTTGAGTTGTGAGCACTGGACAGCATCTGGAAAGCCTTGGAGGAAGTGCTTCTTGAGGGACATGAATCATTTCCCTGGGCTAGAGGATTCTATGGGAGGCCAAAAGCACACAAAGAACTTGGCTCTAACTGGGCCCACCTACTCTTTTCTTAGGCTTTCCTAGGGAGTCATAAAGGCTGTGGTGGTTTGAACTAAGTAATCAGTAAAGAGGCCACCCTGTGCATGACTGTAAGGTTCCCCAAATTTCCTGGTTTACTTTCCTGGATATTTCAAGAGGAAAAATAGCTGTATTTCTGCAAGTGCACTGGAAAGATGTCACAAAAAACTAAACATCACTCACCTGAACCACCTCTCATTCAAGGAAGAAATTAAGAAATTAAGTGCAGTTATGGCTGCACTTGGTAACTGATAGAGCTGTCCTGAGAGATAGAGGAAACAAACTCAAAATGAAATGATTTTCTTGTTTTGGATTTCTTTTATGTTACTGTGATTAATGTTATAGCCAAAAAACACTTAGAGAAAGAATGGGTCTATTTCAGCTTATAGGAGAAAGTTTATCACTGTAGAAGTCAAGAACAGAAATAAAATCTTTATGCAGAAAAAAAAAAAGTTCAGGGTTATTCACTATTTTTTTTCCTGGTAGTCCCTCAAGTCTCTCTATACTGGAAGTACACTGACCTCTAAGTAAGACATTCTACTGCCTCTGTCTCCCTTGTGTTGGGATTAAAACATGCACCTGGCAGTCACATTTTCTGTGCTCTACTTTTGTGCACTTGAGAAGACAAGAAACTATGCTCATGAATATTTTATAGTACTGTTTGGGGATATGAATCCCTTGAATATGCAAATAAAATGACTCTGCAAAAGAATTATGTACTTCCTGAAATAGTAAAGGACTACTGAATATTAATTTAAAATTTTGAAAGAATATTTTCAGATACCAAAGTTTATAACACAGTTTGACTAAGTCAAGCAATTCCTATTTACAAAATAGGACAAAAGGCACATTTTTAAAATTTATTCACTGATATTTTTAAAACTGTATTTCATTCATACTCACCACTACTCCCCTTCCATCTAGAAATTGCTAATTATTTACAAAGGAGAGCATGTCTGTATTTGTGGGTGTTCATATGTATCCTTGAATATCTTCTTAATTATAACTGAGATTTAATTCACTAGTTCAGCATTATACAAAATATACAGTGTCAAAAAGAGATTGATACCATAGTGCATACTTTACTTACTATAATAAATATTATATACACAGTGTGATGGGTATTTATTTCTGTGTTTTTACTCAAATGTAGGAAAATTTAAGCTTCCTCAATAATGTACTATGATAATGACCTAATACAAAAAGAACACTTCAAAACAAGATAATCCTTAATGTAGTTCCTGCATCCCAAAAAAGTTTATTAATATTTCCTCAGTGAACCTGGAATGGAAGTAGGAACTTGCACTATTTAGCCATGACTCTTTTCCAAGTATGGATATCCTCTGAAAAATTTGATACCACAGTAGCTTTCTGGAGACAGATGGGGGAGGGAGAAGAGAGAGAAAGAAAATAAATTAAAAAATTAAATATTTGTATAAATGTATACATAGCAAAAATGTAGCTCAAAAATGTGACTTAAGGATGGAGTTGGTTTTCTGGAAAAAATATAATCGTATAGTATTAAACTTATGTTACCTTGTAATAAGTAATATTCTACTAGAGATGTTTAGACTATTTAATTCTGTGTCTCCTCCCTTACAGGACATGGTATTATTTTAACTTTATATTCATTTTCATGCATTTTGACTTAAATATTGTACCTTGTTTTATGAAATTGTTTTATTAGATTCAAGTTATGAACTTTGTAACAGCATTTTAATCTAAACAACATATTATTTTAAAAAAGGCTTTCAAATAATGATAATAAATTTTGCTCTAAAATGGATTAAGATTACAGATACTCTCAGCATGCAGACAATATGAAAAAAAAATCAAGATATTCATGGTAATTGTTTGAAGCAATTTTTATTTTTTACAATCCTAGTTTATATTGTATATTTTTTTTGTAGTTTTCATCATTTCTCTGCTCTTTAAAAATATTGTGAAATAACTTTCTATCATGAAAAAGATCTCTGCATTGCTCTTCTGTTTTCAGCTATGTTAATAAAATAAATAGGCCCTTCACCTCTCCCATGAGAACATGTAAATATGAGACCATGAGACCTCAGGACTGGGAACCTCTACCCAAAAGTACATACAGCCACCTGCCTGTTGCCTTGTTTCCATCTGGGAAGGGCGTTCTGCCAGGTAGGTGGGAATCCAGTGCTGGTCCTGAAACCCACATTGAGGTGTGTGAGTCATCTCATGTGTCATATGACAACGTTTTTTGTGTTCTGTACTTGCATGCCCCTGGACCCTGCTGGCCTCCCAGTCCTGGACCAGGTTGGCAGCCCCAATTCTTGACTACTGACTGGGCTTGGAAGCCTACTTTTGCCCAGGGTGCAAGGTGTCATCTGACCTTAGGCTAACTGGGCAGCCATAGTGGTGACCAGGGTGGGAAGGGTCAAGTGGGCTTCTGTTGAATTATTGTACTGCCTGCAGGAGGGCTGAGAGGGTGGAGGACTAGAAGGCAATTATCAGAATAGCCCTGATTGCTGCTAGGGGGTGATGCATAGCTCGTGATTTACAAGGTTGCTTAGGCTTGTCCCCTGGGGTCCTCATTCCCCTAGGGTAGACTGCAGGCTTGCTGCTTTTCTCTTCCTACCTTTCTGTCCCTAAGGTTTCCTCTCCACACTCCCCACTATGTGTCCTCAGCAGGGGACCTTCAGCATCTTTCAGGTACCCAATGCCCTGTATCTCCTTGCAGCTCAGTGATGGAAACCCTGAGGTCCCTGAGCCCCATCTCCTCACCGCACCGTGACTACCATCTTACAGGCCTCCTACTGCCCCTTGCAGTTGCTTAGTGCCTCATGATGGCCAGTGTGGTCTTAGCTGCTGGGCAGCCATCTTGTGTTGTGGGATCAGCCATTTGCCATTTTTTGCTTTGGAAAAGGTGGAGGGAGTGCAGCCATGTCCCATGGTCATTGACATTCATGGTGCTCTACTGCCATTACATGGATCTAGTTTGTCTATTCCGCAAGGAGGTCCTGTGCCTCTGTGGACATGGGGATGACCATGCTAGGAAAAGACAACAGTGGTGGCTCCGCAGAACAGATGCAGGACTCCAGAGAACTCCTTGGTCCAGGAGAGTTTGGGAGGAAGCAGGTTACAGGGAAAAGTCTATGGGCGACAAGGGGCCTGCCGGGATGTGTGCATGTAGCACGGGCTACCAGGTTTCGGAGCTGCCATTTTTGCCTGCAGGACAGGATGTCTGTGCAGGAGATTATGCAGCCTGGTCTGCATCTGGGTTCACCTGGGATCTTGTCCTTCCAGGCTGTGAATTCTCCTGCTAGCTCATCTGCAAGCCCTCACTGTCTTTACCATGCCAGCCAGGGAAGCTGTGGCTTTCGCATGAACCTATCAGCAGCAGCTGGCATTGCTCACTTCCAGAATTCACACAACACACACACACACACACACACACACACACACACACACACACGCACACGCACACGCACACGCACACACACACACACACATACACAAACACTTAGAGAAGTTTCTGAAATTAACAGAGGACATAATCTGTTCAATAGTACTGGTGAGTGTTTGTATGTGTGTGTGTTTCTGTAGGTGTGTATGATGTATGGGTATGTGTGTGGGTTATTTTATTCTTTGATTCTTGTCTAAAGAGGAAGCTCTTCCCAAGAGAGTCCATAAACCCAGTCAGAGACAGCACAATGTGTATCAGTTATGTTTGTAAGCTAAGGGTTGAGAGTGGAAAAACATGTTGTCATGTAGGGGAAACCTTTACATGCTCCATCCTTCTGATTCAGCCCAGGTGGTCACAAGGTATGGAGTTCTCCTGTCCTGGGTGTGTTATATCACAGGTTGAATGGACATGTAGAGTTTCTCCTCTTGTGGCATGGTGAAAGAGAACATTTTATGGGAACCATAACAAATTTGGCAAAATTGCTTTTGTTTTATTTATTTTTGACATTGTTCTCCTGGTACCACTTGGAATTTGGTTAAACACACGCACACAGACACACATACACACACATACACACACACACACACACACACACACACACACACACCTGTTCCCCAGGGTTAGCCACTTCTAGCCTCAGAGCCAATACACCCAGGATGTTTTGGACAATGTGAAAGTTGGGAAAACAAAGCTATTGTTGTCTGCTGGAGTCACAGAGAGTGATGGTCTGCTAGTGGACATCTGAGAAGATGTCAGCAGTGTGGAGGTGGGCTTCTGGAGACTCTTAGTTCCAACAGAAGGAAGGCTTTCAGTTGAGTAGAGAGTGGATAGCATCTCCCAACATAACATTTGCTGGAACCACAAAGGCCTAGCTGCCCTCCATGACTCGGATGGAACTGAATATAGAACTCAGGGATGGTATCAGACAGAAAGAGTGGAGCAAGTCTGTGGGGATGGGGCACAGGTAGGAATGAATGAGATAGATGGGGGCAGGAGACGAGAAAGAGAATGAATCATGGTGTATGGAGAGTTGGTGTTTTTAAGCAGGCTTTGGGCCAAGCACTCCTGTCTTGGGAAAGAAGTTTCTGTTCCATGGATCTAGCCCATGAGGATCAAGATGAAGGCATCCTGAGTGTTTCTTGTGAGGTGGGAATTCACTGAGGTGGACAAAGGTGGTGATGTGCAGCACACCCCCTGTGTGACTGTTGATTCTCTCTTCTTCTTCCATGGTGTCTAGTTTGCATCTCCTTGGTCTCCTTGAATCTCTTTCAAGAGCTCAGGTTGTCCTTTGAGACTAGGCCTGGCCAGAGGATTGTGAGAGACTAGGCCTGGCCAGAGGATTGTCCTGAGAGATTACATAAATTTTCCTGTCTGAAAGGGAATTGGGGAGTTTGGGGCAATGAAAGAGAAGGTTCCTGATTGTTTGTCTGTAGGTTGGTGTAGGGTGGGGTTGAGGGTTGAGGTCTGAAAATCTGTGGAGAGGGCCTAGATTGTGACAGAGCTGGAGGTCCCTAGGAATGGTTGCCTAGCAATACCTAGGAGATGGTTAGGTTTGAGGGACTGATAGGCAAAAAGGCAGGGGTGGAGTCAATGCACCTTCATTTGATGTCTACTTGTCTTTATATCAGGGTCCTGATTGACCAGCTTTTGGGGCAAGGTTGCTAAAATCCCTAGCCCCTTGGAGGCCTGTGCTCAGTGTGACTTGTAACATGATTTATCTTAAGCCCTATGCAGGTTCTATAAATGGCAGGAAGACTAAGAATGATCTTGGCCCTTCTGCTCGCCTATTAGAACATCTGAACATTTTACTACAGTTGGATTTCCCTGTCTCTGCTCTCCATCTTTTTCTCTGTTTGGACTTCCCTCTTATCCAGAAGTTGCCTTTCGATGGGCTATAATGGCTTGTTGATTAACAAATGGTAATTAAATATATTCACAGAATAAGGAAAGACATCCCACATCCTATGTAGTCCTTGGGCCTCTGACATAGTTCAATCTTTAAAAGCACATCCTGATCTTCTATAAGACATAGACCAGGTGCCAGCACCTACTGTGCTGCTTAAATTTATATAACTCCATTTTCAGGGGATCTGACATCTTCCCACAGGCATACATGCATGCCAAACTACCAAAGAACAGTCTCTAAAGGTAACTGAAAAATCCTTTCTGTCAAATTAATAATATATCAAAGAAAAATGCTAATATAAATCAGCCAATAGCTTGTGGGCTGATTTAAAAACAAACTAACACTGGGTGGTAGATTCACATGCCTTGGCTTCCACACTCTTGGAAGCAGAGGCAGTGGATCCCTCAGTTTGAGAACAATATCAAGTGTAGAGTGAGTTCCAGAACAGCCAGAGCTACATAGATACACTGTGACTTTTAAAATAAACAAAAAGTTAACAAGGTGCTTGGTAGATGTAAATGAGATGGACAATTGTGGGGTAAATTACAGGGCAAGAAAGCCAGGCGGAGAGTGAAGGCATAAATATTACTATGGATGTCTGGAAAGCCACAGCCAGGTCTGATATTTAAAAGCTTTCATAAAAGTACATATATAAAATATGTACTCATAGTTTAATTGAAATAATCTAATCTTAGGGAATAATGGCCTGCCCTTGAAGCAAAGACTTTAGATAGAGTGCCAGGTGGGTGAAACTTCTCTTTCACTTTTGGGGTTTGATGGTCCCAGGAATTCCCTTGGTTTCCAAATTTAGTCGATAGTTGCTTAGGCTCCTCCCCTGGTGTCCAGATTGGCACCAATATCCAACTTCCCTACCAACCCTGGGGCAGCAAGTGTTGAGAGGTATTTGTCTTGCTAATAAAATGTAGGATAAAAAGTAAATTAGCCACAACACTTTGGACTCACCAAGATAGGATAGATAATAGAGTATTTTCTCTGAGTTTGTAATGTTTAATGGACTAGACATCCATAATTTAATTTAATTATTGCCTGTTTGTATGTGTATTTATTTATTGTTTTTATCATGTGTAGGTTTTTACATTACTTAAAACCTTCAATTTTTATTAGACAAAATGGGGAATTGGATGACTATTTGATGTTATTCTGAAATGTAAAGCTTGGCTGGAGATCAGAGGGAAGAGCTAGATACTAGATACCCATAGAGGCCAGGCAGTGGTGGCACACAACTTTAAACACAACACTGTGGAAGAGAAAGCAGGAAGATCAGGTATTCAAGCCTGTTTGTGGAAGAACACAACTTTACTCCCTGCACTTGGAATGCAGGGCTTTCATTCAAGCATGGGGAGGTGCAAACCTTGTTCGTTCATTAGCAAGGTAGACACCGGAATCTAAGACATGTTGAGATAGGATATCATGTGCCCATTTTAGTCTAAGAATTTCATGGAGGCAAGGAGTCTCAGTGTGCCTGTTCCTTGTTTCTCTCACCTTTCAGCTTTCACCCTTGATATCTGACTCTGTGTTTTCATTATTAAGACTAATACAAACACACAGTAAACTAACAAAATCATATCATGAAAGTGCTATAGTAAAACACTTTTGTTTGTATGTTGACAAAATGAATAAAATGTAACAGCTTTAGAAACCAATTATAGTTACTGAGTTAAAGCCTTCAAGTTTTTTCTCATACACTTTTCCCTGTCCTTCCCCTGATCCCAGTCATCCCTCAGCATCTCACCATCCTGTCTGCCCCATCCATTCCTCATGGAGGGAAAGGAGTGCCAAAGTGAGTCAGTTTGGTCTGGCATATCCGGTTGAGGTAGGTCGAATCTCTCTACCCCATATTAAAACTGAGCATGGTGTTCCTCTGTAGGGAATGGTACCTGAGAAGTTAGTTCATGTGCCAGGAATAAACTCTGGTCCTACTGCACGAGGCTCCACAAACTTCCACTGCAAAATGTCATCTACCTTTGAGAGTTTAGTTCCATTCCAAGAAGGTTCCTCCTTGAGTTAAACTTCACTGTGTGTCTCCTCATTATGATCCTAATACCTTTGCTCACATACTCTCTCCTCTCACTCTTCTGCTGGACAATGAGCTTGACTTGGTGCTTTGAAATGTATCTCTGCTTCTGTCTTCATCATTTGCTGGATGATGGTTCCACAATGACAATTAGAGTGGTCATTTCTTTAATTATATGCCAACCTCTCCAGTATTGCTTGGAATCACAGTCAGGGACATCTTGTGGGAGATATTGGTGCCCTCTATCAAGATATTCATTTTTTGTTTCTCCATCTCTGTTGTTCCTTCCACTTAACCATCTCAAACACAATTACTAAATGGGACCTCTGGGAACTGAGAAGCATCTGTAAGGAAAAGGATAGAATCAGTAAGACCACTGACAGCCTAAAGAATGGGAAATCAATCTTCACCATCCCTATAGCTGACAGAAAAATGACCTCTGAAATATATAGAGAACTCAAGAAACTAGAGGCCCAAAACTCAAATAATGCAATTTAAAAGTTGGGTTCAGAGCTAAATATTGAATTCTCAACAGCACAATTATAACTGGCAAAAAGACACTTAAAGAATTGTTCAACATACTTAGGCACCAGAGAAATGCAAATCAAAATCATTATGAGATAGCAATTTACAAGTGTCAGAAAGGCTAGATTGAAAACACAGATGAAAGCCTATGCTAGAAAAAAAGTTGAGCAAGGGGTACAATCCTCTATGGCTTGTGGGAATGCAAACTTGAACAGTCATTTTAGGAATCAGTATGGCAGTTCCTCAGAAAACTGAGAATCAATTTACCCAATAATCCAGCATTACCACTATTTGGCATAATCCGTGGGTTCACATTCTTACCCCTAAGGGTATCAGCTCAACTATATTCATAGCAATATTATTCATAACAGTCAGAACCTGAAAACAAACTAAATGTCCTTCAACTAAAGAATAGATTTTAAAAGAATGTGGTACATGTACGCAGTGGAATACTATGCAGCAGCTAAAAAAATGACATCCTAAAACTTGTAGGCAAATGTATAGATCTGGAGAGTAACATCCTGAGTGAGGTAGCACAGGCCCAGAAAGATAGACATTGTATGTATTCATTCATAAGTGGATCCCACTTAGAATGTGAAATAGGGAAGACTTCCTGAGTAAAGTGGGATTATTTGGTGTTAATGAGCAATGAGAGGTGGAAGAGATCATGAGAGAATAAACATTACCAAATTTAGAGCACTCATTCATGTATTTTTAAACTACTCTATTTACCTTTGGTAAATTATCTAAACTAAACATAGTATTGTAACTTAAATTGAGAAAGCTATTTTGTGGTGACATTAGAATTACCAAGCTAATTTTCAAATGTTGTGTTATATGATTTGATATTAATATTTCTTATCCATTTCACCCAACACCAAGGTATCTTCATGCCCAGCAGCATTATGTTGGTATGCAAATCTAGTATTTTCAAGGGCCTCAAAATACAACAGAAAATTCAAATACATAAATGAAAATTGTATGAAGGTTATGATATGTGGTTATATGCAGATAAATATTGTGAGTTATTCAGATACCACCTTACACCTGTCAGACTGGCTAAAAGATGACAGCCTATGTTGGAGAGATTTTGGAGCAAGAGGACCACTCCTCCATTGTTGGTGGGAATATCAGCTTGTTCAGCCACTCTGAAGTGCAGTATGGAGGTTTCACAGAAAACTAGGAATCTCCCAAAGTATCCAGCAATACCACTACTGGACATATATTCTAAAGGTATACATTTGCAAGCCTGCTATATTCATAGAGCAGCATTACTCATAATAGCAAGAACCTGGAAATAATCTAGATGCCCCTGAAATGAAGAATGCATTAACAAGCTGTGGTACATCTACAAAATGGAGTAATAATCAGTAGTAAGAAAAAATTATATCCAAAAATTTGCAGGCAATAAGAAGGATTTAGAGAATATCCTCCTGAGCGAGGAATCATAAACCAGAGAGATAAGCAGGAGATGTACTCACTCATTAGTGGACTTTAAACGAAATGCAAAGTATTCTCAAGCTACAAATCACAGCCACTGAACATCTTGGGATCTGAAACACCTTGGACCAACACATTGGAGCCCATTCTCTCCTGAGGAACACCTCACCCAGTCTTGATGTTGGGATGAGGAATGTGGATCTGCCTGAAGGGGATGCTGTACTAAGCCATCTTGAGATTTTGGGAACTCCTGTCCTTCATGGGAAGGAGATAAAGGGATGGGAAGAACACAGAGTAACTGGGAGGAGGAGGAGGGGGAAGGGAATTTGAACAAAGGGATTCATGGATAAAAATGAGACTTTGTCCAAAAAAAATAAAAAATCAAAAAAATTGAAAATAAGAATGTGAATAGCGCATGCATAGCCACTAGCATGTGGCATATTGTGCCTTTAAGGGAATTATATATCTTTCCAAAAGCAATCCAAACATGTAAATGTTATATGACTCAACACATAAACTTGACCAAAGAAAATTGTTTAAGGCCATAGGGGCTACATCCTGGAGTCCAACCATGCCTATGATCTGAATCTGTTAACTTAACCAAAAGCAAACAATAGTATGTGAAAAACAGCTTGCATCTGTATTATAAGGCATTTATGTTTCTTGTCCTTGTTCTCTGAAATACATTTTTTTGTATAATGATTATTCTTGGGAATAAGCTTCTCTAGATGCTCAGGAGTTCTAGATCCAAAGCGTTATGATAGAGTGGCTCTGGGAGGAGACACATGCACACAAGAGTCTGTTCCAAACTCCAAATGTAGAGAAGGGGATTCCTAGAAATCCACCTGCACACAAGAAACCACAAGACTTTCACACACTTCACAGGAGGAGAAGGGAACTTGCCTCAGTTCTCAACAGTTTTGGCAATTTGCCACAACTACAAAAGACATGACTGGCATTTCCTTACCTGCAGAATATGCTGCTAGTCCTTCCACATGCACACAAAGGTCTACAGAACACTCCACCAATACCACAAAAGCACTGAGGTCCATCTTATCCAATCAAGTGGCTTTGAAACCTATTTGTTCTGTCCTGCTGCCTCTAAAACCTGACACCACTATAAAAATTCTTTATCATATCATAAACCTGAGCAAAGTGTTCCTGGGACTTCCACATATACACAAAAAAAATATAAAATCTTTTTTAACTGCTCAAGAGGTCTTAGAACCCCTAAATATGCACATGATGCTATACAAGAGACAACACATATGCTGGAAGTTTTAGTACCTTACCCTCATTGTAAAGCCATAGTCAAAAACTGCACACAAGTCTCATCACACTCTACACCATCTGATAGAGATGCCCTTGGATCTGAACAAGGTGCTTTGCGATTTTCCTTATCTACATAAGAGGGTTTCATGCATATCCCATCTCTGGAGTGAAATATTAAACACTCTTCCTCTACCCAAGCAGACCTTGGATATAACAAGTATACCAAAAAGAGGTTGAGAGATGATCCTTCTGACCAATGGAACTTCATGACTTCCTCATCTGAGGAAGACAGTATCATCCTTCTCACTTCTACAAAAAAGGTATGTGCAGCTTGTACTGCTAGTAAAGAAATACCAATAGCTGCAGATAATTCTCAGGTAAGTCCTACACCTTCTGTTTCTGTTCAAAAGTCTACACAATGTTCCACATCACACCAAAAGTCTGTGGGACCTTGCCAATCTACTCAAGAGCTGCTTGTTTTTTCCATATATTGCCAAGAGGCTTGAAAGCCTTTTCTATCTGTCCCAAAGGACATCATCTGACCCAGAGCTTCAGAGACATTCTCCTTGTCTGGCAAGGGATCCAGCAAGTTCTCCTCAAGCCCAAGGGCCTTTGTCACTTTCCAATTCTGACCTAAATGCTGTGAAACCTTCCCTATCTGCCAAAGGGTCTGAGGGAAAATTCACATCTATACAAAAATCTCTAGAACTTGTGCCAGTAGCACAAGTGATTCTGACACCTCCTGATATCTAAAGGTCTTTCTGATTCCTCCCTTCATGCTGCAGAGCACTTACCATCTCTCCGAGGGTCCTTCAAACCCTCAGCCTCCTAGCATGACTTGGAGTCTTCCTCATCTGCTGAGGGTCCTCAATGGTCTTTGTACTCTGCCAGTGAAGGTGTAAAAGACTCATCCTCTGCTCTAGGTGTACAGAAACCTTCTTCATCTGATTCACAGGTCCTACAACATTTTGGAACTACCCAAGGCCCTCTGCAAATTTGCACACCTGACAAACAGACTCTGTGTTCTTTGGCATCCACATTAGGGGATTGAGAATCTGGCACTTCTTCAGTAGATGTTCTGAGAGGAAACAAAGCTGTTCAAAATGTTCATGGCCATCTGTCAAATAAAGGAGATGGTGTGAAGTCTTCTCTATCTGCTCTAAAAAAGACAGATATTTCTCTATTTGCTCCAAGGCCTTCAAAACTTTCCTCATTACCAAATACAACTCGATCCCATTCCCCTTGCTCTCAAGACGGATTGGGATCTTTTCTATCTGAAGAAGGATCTTTGCTACCATCTCCATCTTCTCAACGTTGCCTGAGACAATTGGAATTTATGATAAAGGGTGTGGTGTCTGTTCCATCTGGAGAGAATACTATAGAGCTGTCTGCATCTGCACCAGGGTCAAAAGCACATTTGTCATCTTTCTTTAGTTTCTCAGCATCTAAATGTTATGACCAGAAGAAGTTAGGACATTTATCATCTGTCCACAAATATCTTGGACTTTCTCTGTTTAGTCAAAGGTCTCTGCAAATAATCAAGTCTACAGAAAGGGCTAGAGATCCTTTAGTACATGCTAGAGGGGCTATGAAACTTCCAACTTGTTCCCAGGTGGCTTATAAACCTCTATCTGTCCAAAGTCATCTACCACATTTACCATGTGTCTCAGAGGCATTGGATCCTTCTCTATCTCATCAGAAAACTACAGTAGCTTCACCACTTGCTCCACAGACTCTGGACCATTCTTCATTACTACAAATGACTTCACCTACTCACCTAACTGACCAAGAGGTAGGAGGACTTAACATAATTTCACATAAGAAAACAGGAACTTTGCCATGGGCACCAGAATCCATAGAAATTTTGGCATCTGCTCAAGGGGGTAGAAAAAATTCTCAAATAGAAAAACATAATGTGGGACAGTCCATATCCAAACAAGGGGGTATTGGCTCATTACCTTGTACTTTAGGGGCAATAGGATTGACTCCTTCTGTCCATAGAAAGGCAGAAATGATACCATCTACACAAGAAGTTGCAAAACAATCCCTGTGTTGTAGAGAAGATCTAGGACTGCCCATGTCTAAAACTGTGACTCCAGAATATTTGACATCTAATCAAGGATTTACAAAACATTCCATTTATCTTTATGATGCTGCTTGACATTCTCTGGTTTTCCAACATTCACAGTCTACTGAAGAGTCTATGAAATGTTCTTCTTCTATCCAGGGAATTCAAAAGCCTTTGTTATCTCCTTCACCAGCTGGGAAAACTTCATCCCCTGCACCAGATTCTGAGAAACCTCTTCAAACTACTCTAAAGACTCTACCACCTCTTCTATTTAATCAAGGAACTAAAAAACATTCTAAGTCTGTCATGAGTATTTTGGGTTCTCTTCCATCCAGCTCAGAGTCTCAAGAAAATTCAACCTCTTCTCCATCCGTGCTTCAACCATCTTCATCATTTCAAAGTAATTTAGGGAACTTGTCCTGCAAGGTAGAATCCCAGGATACATTGCCATCTGTTCAAGGTACTACAGGGCTTTTTCCATTTTCTTCAGGAAGTACAGGTCATTTAAATGATCAGGTATCTTTTTCATCAGCCTTAAGGGAAATAACAGATTTGCTATCTACCCAACTTTGCATATCTTCTCAGGCAAATCTGTGCACTTCACCACATATTCAACCATCTTTACAACATGCAACATCTTCCCAAGAGATTCTGGTAATGTCCAAGTCTGCCAAGGGCACAGTCAGGCATTTGTCATCTGTCCTAAATGTTTTAAAATTATCTCCATGTGTCCCAATGACAACAGGCACATTACCACCTTCTCTATTGGCTACTGGTAATTCCTCACTAACACAAGCAAGTCTATCCCATTCCCCATCCTTGAAAAATGATGAAGGATTTTGCCTATATACACAAGCAACTGCCACAATAAACACTGCAACAAAAAGCTCCTTAGCATCTTCACCATCTAGTTATGTGCCAGGATAAGGTTCCCTTCATGCAAGAGCAACTTTAGGACAGCTACCATCTGCCCAGGTTTCTCAGATATTACCTCAGAGACTATAAGATCTAATCAATGACCCGAGAAGAAACTAAAAATATCTCTGCCTCCCCAAGGGCTTCTAAATATTTTCTCATCTACACAAGAAACTCTGTGAACTGACTCCTTTGACCAAAGGGTCATGGGACCTACCCTATCTGCCCAAGGTTGTGCAAAATTATCCACTCCCACACAAGAACCTATGTGGAAAAGGTCATCTGTTCAAACTGCTTTGAAACATCTGACTTCTTTCCAGGAGTCTCCAATATCTTCTCCATTTGCCCAATATACAGGACAAGGTCCAGCATCTTCTTCAAGGGCTACAAACCATTTTCTGCCTAGACAGGGAACTCAAGAATATGCTTTGTCTTCTCTGGATGGTAGAGAACATTCAGCACAGTCACCAGGTACTCAGGAACAGTCTCTGTCTGTTACAGAGTTTCTAGGATCTTTGCAAAATTCTAAAGGACCTAAGGACCTCTCTGTAGCTACAGAGGAAACTTTAGATGTACAAATTTCTTCACCATCCATGCAAGGGCCAGTTGAACCTTCAGTTTGTTCCTTGTGGAGCTTGGGACAATGTCAGTGCTCCCAGAGTACCATGGACAATTTACCTCATATGGGAGAAAATGTAGAATCTTCTCATTCTGCTGGAGAGGTGACAGGAGCTTTACCATTACACCTGTGTTTGAAGAACATTCAACTTCTACCCAACTAGCCTCAGAAAACTTTCCCTTTGGCCAAGGGTATCTAGTGCCTTTGAAACCTACCCAAGGGCCTCTGAAATATTCCATGACAGGCCAGCCATTGCCTCATACATTAAAATACATTGAAGGGATTACACCACCTTCAGCACATTCTTCGGCAATTCCACAAATATACACAAATTCTTTATCTACTGTAGGAAAGGTAGGAACTTCCTCATCTGCCCCAAGATGTCTGAGAACCTCTGCATCACCACAAGCAATGGCATCATCATCTTGTTCTGATAAAAGGACTGGGGGACATTGTCTTTCAGGACAGGGGATTCTGAAAATGGCCAACTCTGAACAAGGTATTCTAGTATCTCCCTTAATTTCTCAACATTCTCAGGGGCATTTTACATCTGCCCAATGTTCAGTGGGACAGGGCCCATCTGCACAACAGACTGTAGAACCATCTCTACCAACTATATGACCCCTTGAAACTGCCCAAAATCCTTGGTGCTATTACAATCTGTGCCAAACTATCAAAGCCCTCTGAAAATTTCTTTATCTGAACAAGCAACTCTAGAATCTTGTTCCTCTGTCCAAGATTTGCTATCTTCCCAAGAGTCTTTAAAACTATCTGAATCTGCACAAGGAACTGTGGGAAATAAGTTGTTCTCTCACAGTGCTGTGAAACATTCCACTTCTTTCCAGGAGGCTCCAAAATCTTCTAAATTGGTCCAATGTACTGTGCAAGGTCCAGCATCTACAACAAGGGTGACAGGACCTTTCTTTCCTAGCCAGAGAACTCAGGGATCTATTTTTTCTTCACCAGAGGAACCAGATCCATCTATACCAGGTCCTCAGAAACATCATCTTTCTGTTACAGGGACTCTAAGACCTTTGTTATCTTATAAAAGGCCTACGGAAGTGCCCACAGCTTCAGAGGGATATTTATCTGTGCAGTGTTCTTTGTCATCTCTCCACAGGTATTTAGACCTTTCAGTATGTAACTCTTCATCTAGCCTATATTCTTGAGAGCCTTTGCCATATAAGAATGCATCTATAGAGCCTTCATCACATATGCCAGCTGAAGCAGGCCCTCTTCTCTCTGCTCATTTGCCTCTGGAAATTGGCATATCTGCCCAGTGTTCTTTGAGTCCTTCAGGATCTTCCAAAGGAACTCTAGAATGTTG